>JAZGTJ010007538.1:0-22672 GCA_036877575.1 Botia almorhae
GATTATATTGATCATGGACACACATTGCTTCTAGTGTCATGGTGCTCTACAAGCTGGTGTGTATCCAGTAAACACTCTCAGTTCCCCAAAGGTGTGTGTGTGTGTTCATTTTTCCTGCCATCCTCTGCTGTTGAACAGCAGCTGCGAGGTTTCCACGACAACCAGTGATCATGGACCACGGTTCAAATCACACGCGCCCGCTCACAGACACAAAGACAAATACAGAAATACTCCAAGCACACACACACTCATGGGCATTCAAACATGTGCCCATAAAACATGGTTCATTTATATTGTACCTTAATACCATGGTAATCTTTAGCAGTGAAATGTAGTACACTGCTCCATCATATTCGATAACTTTTCATGCAACAATGAGTGTGTTCTGCTGAGCCACTGCAGTAACTAAATATGGAGGCAGCTGCAGAGAGAGATCAAGAGTTGACACACACACACTCATAAAGTTTCTAAACAATTATACAACACAGATCTGTTGTACAGCAGCATGCCATGTGCAAAATATTACAAAGAAACATTAGATGCTTTCAGAGACAGAGAGACAGAGAGAGAGAGAAAGACAGAGCTTAATGAAGCTTCATTTCAAGTGTATCATCTTTTACCCTTTATCTATTTTATTTCTACTCTTATATGTCTTTTACAGAGGTTAAACTCTTTTTTAGTCTGTTTATCAATGTAATAAAAAATGGCGTCTTATCTCCGAGTGTGTCTTGGATGATGGGGCTTTAATAAAGGACGAGAGCTGAAGGTTTACAGGAAACCAGTAAGAGCTGGTGAGCAGAGTCAGGTGATAATGAACACCTGCCTCTATAATAAACACACACACACTGATCATGATTATATCAACATGGAACCTTACAGCTGCTTCTGAGAGTCAAACGTAAAATATAGGAATTAAAATTACAGAGTAAATGTAAAGTAAAGAGAATTAATATAACAAAATACTTTCTTTCATAAATAGATAGAAGTTATTCGTTTCTATGGCAACACTTATCATCCGAACAGAACAGAAGCTCCATGTTGTAATTTCGTACTTCATTCTGACATCACAGAAAAACAATCGCAGAATATATTGCGATGAGTGAAGAAATTCAGTTGTCAACAGAACCGTTGACTATAAATTAATATAAAAGTTCAATCTAATTAAAAATCACAAACATTACTTTAGCGTCATGCTAATGCCAAATTCATATAATTTACAGTGAGTCTGTGTTCGATTCACGTGTCGCACTGTTTGTGTACTGCTTAGAGCTGCTGCTTATGAATTACAAACCGGTTCCTTTTTTAAGGGTCCCATTTTTGTTAGGATGCTGTCCTAGACGACAGCTCCATATGTACAATAGACAGCAGACAGCAAGGAAATTTCATTTTTGGAACAGAGCCGAAGTGACAGTGTAGCAGTGTTTGAAAAATAACATTTGGCTTTCCGGATTTTTTCCAGAATTTGACTTCTCTAGTAATTGTAACAATTCTATAGTCTCTTCACTCCTGACATGCAGCTCAAAATTCCAAGTTTTCGAGGATTTTCTTAAATTTTATTTGCTGGTTTTTGTCTAGTAACCATCATGTTGGCCGTGTCATGTGGTATTACTTTCAGAAGCCATGTATATCGTGAAAATTGCCATTTTGATCATAGCAGGCTGTTTATTAGTCATTATATTAGCGCTAATACGCTCCAGTTGTCCCATGTTTTCATACATTTGGTCGAGTCCAAGCTGATTTCAGTCAGGGTCTGTGTTTATGTTTGCGGTTTTTAAATCATCCTCCAGAACTGGACCAGATAACCAAGCCATTGCTACAGTCGCTCGTTGAGCGCGTTTGGATTTTGGCTGGACTGCGGTCTTGTGACGTCTGCACCACGGGTCATTGCTAACAATTAGCATAATGCAGTTTTCACTTTGAACCTTGTTGTGGCAGATTACTTCTACTGTAGTGATTTTATCCCACATCTTCATGTGGATCTTTTATCTGGTAACTGTGCTGCATGTGTGTTTGGTCAAAGGTGTTTGGCTAGAACACAGGGCTCGAGGTTCAACCTCAAATCGGTAGTGAAGGTAGTTTACTGAACTGAAACAAACTGTAGCTGTAAATGTTTCACTCTTCAATAGAAAGTTATACATTGAACAAATTTCACCAAAACATTTGTAATCATGGATGGTTCCTACAAATATATATATATATATATTTTTTTTTCTTTTCGGTTTGGAATAGTCTATACTGTACTATAGAACTGTACTATATACTATACTACACTACACTACACTATACTACACTACACTACACGATACTATACGACTAGTTGTCTAAAGCCATAAATCAGCTCTGTGTAGGAACATACCTATAGTTAAGTCATATGTCACTGATAGTCTGAGATGTTTATGGCACAGTTTTAATGTCATGATGTTTGTTCACAAGAAAACTAGATTCACATTTTCTCTGAAATTCTTGAATCCTAAAGATTCTTAAAAATTCTCCTTTTGTATTTATGGAAGAAAAAACATAAAGAGTGTTTATTTTTGGGTGAACTGTCGCTTTAAGACGCAGATTTAAACATCTGACATGTATATGACTGTGACTCAGTGCTATAAAGCATGTCCAATGAGGTGAAGCCACGAGTATTAACTCTGATATTCTCTGTGGTCTGGGGATTTCATCTGGGCTAATCAGTCACTGAAATCTGGCTGCAAACCACAGTGAAAGAATTTACATTTACACACAACAGATTTGATCATAAACACCAGATTCCCTCAAGGCCCCGCACGAACAAAAAAACTGTTACATATTTAAAAATCTGGTCAGGCCCTGACAGTTAAATTACACGTGTGCCAAAAGCTGCTTTTATAACTCAGAATGGATCGAGTCGGTCACAGTTCTAGCTCTGTTTAAGTTGTTACTGCTCTCATGAAAGGACACAGTGGTTTTCTGATGTCAGTATTCTGTGATTCTTAAAAACAAGCCCTGTAGGTTTTCTGAGGAGTGAGATGTACAGATATTGAGGACAACTTTTCTTCAAGAAATAAAAAAAAAATCTGTGATTTATAGTAACATATACGGTATAATTATATTGAAATTGTGATCATAGTTGATTCAGGTTTGATTTGGTTGTGAAAAGGTTTGTTTGTGATTGTGGTTTTATGTGTACCAATATATATTTTAGAATATTTAACCTTTATAGTAATTTACTTATTAGGAATAGTTAATCAAAAACATAAATGTTTTCAGTGACTAACAAAGTGCAGTTTGGTTGGTTTCTCATATAAAGTTATCGTGTCACTTCAAAAGGCTTTCAGCAGACAAATCATTTGGGTTAATTTACCGTTCATCTGTTCTCATAGACGCATCTAATAAGCATCTATGAGACATTCTCACAAGCATGTGGACATTAGTTTGCAGTCTGTGTTAAAGCTGACAACAGGTATCATCCGCGTTGCTACTCTGAGTACTTCAGATGTCTTCAGTTCAGACCCAACGTGTCTTTTTCATTACATAAAACAACCACAGACATGACACTGACCTGTAGACTTAATTATCTTGGATTAACTCTCTTCCTGATGGGAATACAGGATCTAACCACATTCCCTACAGTGTTAAACCTGAGACACTTTGGATTTCTGTGAGAGAGAGAGAGAGAGAGAGGACCCGCCTGCAGGGCTGTTTCAGGATCAGGTGGCAGGCAGTGCTGTTAATGGTGGGTGATGAAGGACACGAATGATCCTGAAGGGTGAAATGTTGACCTCTAACAGAGGAGGGGGTGTGCTATTCAAATCTGACTCCCTGTGAAATGATGACTACCCTGTTTCTCTCTACTATGGTAGGGATTAGGATTAGGCGTGGAGGTGAGCTTTACAGATAAGGACCAATCAGGTAGCAGCCTCCCCAGTGTATAAACCAATCAGAAGTAAGGCAGTCATAATCTCATCGGGAGTTGATTTTCGGTACAACAGGGGACTTTGAGAACAAGCAGTAAAAGATTTAAAGGAACATACAATATCAATGACTGTAGGTCGCTCAGCTGTCTAAATATAACAGTTTAAAGATCATTTTTATTATTCGTGGATGAGGTGGGCGGGGCCATTGCTCTTTTTGGTACTTTTAATTTTGGGTGATCATTTGTTAGGCAGAAGAGCCTGAGAGTCAAAGCCTCTTTCCATCTCTCGCATGTACATCTGACAGATGGTGAGCAGGATAAAAACTCCCCAAATAAAAGTGTAATCCGTCCTCACATGGGTTGACGCTTGTTTAGCAGATTATCCTCTCCGTGAGGGAGAAGGTAGAGAACAGTGTATATGATGAAGGAACGGACATAGGTGAGGTGATGTGTTTTCTGTGTCTGTGAGACAAACTCAAGGAAGATGACAAGCAGATTAGAGCAGACAGATGATAAATGAACAGTTATGAAACTAATGACATGTTTGTCCTATGTTTGTTATTCATTTATTACCTTAATTTTTTGTGCCAGAATTCCGAAGCATTTGAAGGGACACCCATCCTTTGATGTTACCAACAAATATATGATAAGCTTCCCTTAAAACGTTTAAAAGCTTAACTTATTACACTAAAAGCAGTACGTTTTGCACCCACAAGTACTGTGTGAATCATGTTCCAGCAGGTGGGCTACATGAATATGTCTGAACCTGCTAAGAGAGGAAATCCTTGGAGAGGATTTGGCAGACCTGATATACAGAATCGACTCGTGGGAACTCGTAATCGGAACACTATCTGATCTTAAAACCGTACCATGGAGAATATCACAGCTAAACTTCCCAGAACATAATTTAAACTGGTGGTGCTAAAATACCTCAGTGCACGTTGTATAACACTATCTGCTTTCTCATAAAGCGGTGCTGTGAAAATTCTGCTGTGAAAATTTCTCCGAACATCATCTAAATCGCCTTCGGCTGAAAGATCTGTGATATTAAAATACCACGATACACATTTCACAGGCCAGAGTTCTGATTGTGTAACTGAAAGGCATGACCACAATAACACAACCGCCTGTGTTGTTATCAGCTTGTGTGTCTGCAGCATGCAGCACTGAACGCTGTGTCCACACGGCCTCTTTAGGTCACAGCACACAAATGCGCTTTCAGATACACGCACGCCCACGTGCCAGGACCCACGCAGAGCAGTGGAGGCACGAGGGCTGGGAAGTGGAGGTGGAGGAAAAGAAAGACAGAGAGAGAGAACACTGGTTCTTGATGATATCAGACAGTATGGCAGTTAAATCACCAGAGCTGGAAATCACAGTATCATCTGCACACGGACTAGACACAACAAACAGGGTCAACAAGAACTGCCTATGTGACACACAACGCACTGTTGTTTATTGACATTTGTTTATTGACAAATGGCGTTTGAATTAGAACTGCATTGCTCTGGGGACAAAGTATCAATGTTTAACTTTAAATGCATACTTTTGTCTATATATATGTATAAGTCACATGACATTTACGGCGCATATGATTGGCTAAGAAAATGTATCCAGAACTAAATGCCCATGAGCAAAGGTGGAATCACTTTTAGATAGCTAAAATTTAAATATGATAATGAGATAAATGATAATGCTAACAAACCACTTTATTCAGGGGTTTTAGATATCCTTGGTTTGTTTGGTCCTTTATGACAAATAGTCTTTGATTAACTCTGCATGACCAACCAGTTCCACAGTGTTGTTTTGTGGCAGGGAAGGCCGCTGCTCTCTGAGAGAAGAGGAGAGGGAAAATATCATCTGTTATTGAGACTGTTTCTGAGTTGTTTTGGACTCCATCTGTGACGTGATGGAGGAAACCCCAACAGGGAGTCTCTCCAGGGGGGCGAACGCCTCACCGATCACGCCGGGCTTATAAAGCTCTGAAATGCATTAAAACATGAACAATTGCCCTAACTGAATGCACAGAGAATCCCTTTCAACTCTAGAGAGAGAGACTTGGCAGAAAACGCCCAACAACAGGCAAAGTCCAAATCTGGTCTCACTTAGCAATGAAAATACACATCCAGCACAGTCTGTTTTTACTGTGTTTGCAAAAGGCATATTACCATACTACTGTACCTGCAGTATGGTCTCTCTATATGTCCTCTATATACTGCAGAACATGCTATGCAAATCTTCTGTTTGTACAGAATTGCTGAATGACTGCTGCTCTATCCCACAATGCATTGCACTCAACTTGACCCTTCATTGCCATGGTGGTGGAACTGTAATATTTGACTCATCTGATTGGACGGGCATGTGTTAAAGAGCTCTTTTTATTGGTTCTCATTCAGGAAACCATAAATTTTTAATGTAAAGGTAAGAATTGTTTCATGGCCAATTGACATACTGCATTTTTTTCTGAAGAATATTTTATGGCCAATTCGTTTTATGTCATACCAAAAGACAAACTTGAAATAAATCTTAATCAGATGAGTATTTGGCATTTTTCGGATTAATTTAGTTCGGTTTGGTGGCCCCCGTGTTCCTCATGCAGCGCTTTTCTGTGAAAACAGACAAAGCCACTTTTTGACTTTTGAAAGCGCTTATTCCAGCCAGGGGGTCAGATTAGTGCTGTTTTAAAGGCTCTTTAATCATGCTGTCAGGTTCCTCAGTTGAGCCAGCTCCACTCTTGCTCATAGGCATGATTTCACAAATATATACCTATTCATCAACCATCTGGACGCAAGCTCAAAGCGATGGAGAACAGTGATCCTTCTGTCTCCGTACGGCTAATTATAAATTTCCAGCATAAAGTCAAAAGCAGATCTGGGGAGCAGGATGCTTCACCTTCCTGGCTCACAGATAGCTGGAATCTGTGTGCAGCTACCATCTGTTTTCTGCTTCCAATGTATCAAAGCTTAGGACATACAGCTAGTGTTTTACGCATGTTATATTCAAGCCATCCAGCTGTTTTGAATTGAAAAGACTTATTCTCGTACAGCTCTTTCTCGACATGCTTGTGTCGAATGATGAAATAAGCCTTTGTCTGAATAATCTTTTCATGTTGAATCTGCAACAAGAAACAGTTTGAATGTTTTCACAATCGTGGTGCTGTTCGCTCTGAGACCAGAAACATGTTCACAGAAATATGTGAATACACAAGCGCTTGTGGTCCCGTACTTAACGTGCGTTCTTGTGTTCGTGTGGCAGAAATAAAACATGAGGGATAGTCACCCTCAAATGTCTAAAACAGATCTTGTTGTTCAAGTAGCTGCAAGTATGTTAACTAACTTGTTAAAGTAGTAAAATCAGATAATGTTGTACAGTATACTTAAATTTACAGTTTAGTTGTTGGATTTACAGTATGGATTTGGTAGATGCTGTGACAGTGGATAAAAGCTCTATGTTTTGTGAACACATGCATTCTCTGAGAATTGAACCCATGCCGGTATGTTGCAAGCACCACACTCAATCAGCTGAGTCACAGAAAAACTCAGGGAAGGAAAGCATTGCTCTCCCTCTTTCTAACTGTCGCCCGCCCACTCTCTCTCTCTTCTCTAAGTCATTGGTATTGTTTGATCTAGCTATATATTCTCCAGGCTTTCATTATTTCAGTTTATTGGATCACAGCACTCACATAAATAATACATGATGTGAATGATTCCATTCAGAGATCATTTACTTCTGCAGCAAAACAAAATGAGCTTTCCTTTACTTTTTGGAAAGTGAACCGGCACACCGCACTGGTCCATTTGCAATACTGTGTCATAGTTATGGTTTAATATACATTACTCTGCAAAAGTCTTGGGCCACTATCGGCTTTCCTGTAGCTCACTGATTAGAGCATGGCGTTAACAGCGCCAAGGTGATGGGTTTGATGCAAGAAACAATGTATAGTATAACATTCTTTGTTAGAATACAACTAGGTAATTTGTATGCAGTATTAGATTAAGAAAAGTTTCTGTAGGCTAAAGTGTGAAGTATTCAGTGTGAGCTCCTCTTACACTCGATCAACAGCAGGAATCTGCAGCTCTCTTACACTGAAATCACATGAAACCCTCATCTCTAATTCTGACTTATCTGACTTCAGGACAGTGTCCCCAAAAGAGCTGAAGATGTGTTTAATGCCATGAGAGGTCACACTAAACACTGACTTCGGTTGAAGACTTCGGTTGAAATGAAAATTTGTGTTATTTAAATTTTGGTGTACACATTGCCTGTACATTCTGTTTGTATTTTAATAAAGAGGAGACCGAAAAAATGTGGATGTCATTAAACTTCACTAAAACAACAAAGCTGGTTGTTTTAGACTTTTGCACGGTACGGTATATAAAACTGAATCAGGCTAATAGCATTTCTCAAAGAAAACATTTTAATGGAATGCAACAGAAATTTTCCCACAGATCCTATAAAAACTTGAATCACCTCATACATCTTGTGACTATGAGGCCCAGAATAAAATTGGGAAGTAGTTTATTGTCCGTACATAATGCAGCGCTAACGAAAACAAATGTTCGCAACAGAGTTTTATTTGTAAAGAGCCTCCAACTGAAACGTCACATTTTCTCCTCATCGTGCTGTTTAAATTAGGTTTCACAGTGGGACTGTTGACACAATGAGAGTAAACACAGAACTGTTGTTTCCCTGAGCGGATGTTACAGTTTTTGTACATGAGAAGTTTGTTATATATATTATTATATATTATATACGCGTTGTAACCGACGTGGTCATGTGACCAGATTGTTTCTTTCTTGCCGTTTACACCATCTAAGATAAACTAAACCTAATCTTAACTAAAGCTTAGGACACGTTTTGAGGCGCAGCAAAGAATCCTTTGATCATTTGTCAGGGGATAAATCAAACATTTTCTGTGCCTTTCACAATTCACACACAAATATGCTGCCCTTTAGAAATGAAAACAGCCACTGTCACAAGATTTATGCTCAAGCTGACCCGCCGCAACTGTGTTTCTGTAATATTAGAGACAAACACTTAATCAGATGACTGACTCTAAACACAGATGAAAGAGAGCTCTGTGTGTGTGTCTTTTTAACAGTACTGTGACTCCAGAGTGTTCCTCTCTGGAGCTGTGAACAACCCTGTTTATTCTCATTCTGTGCGCCGTGAGAGGGTTCGAGACTGCTGGTGTGCCCAGTACACCACATATAATGTGATGCACTTTATTCATTCATGGTTCTGTAATATTCATTTGCTATTGACTTATTCTCACAGGTATTACATCCAGGCATCTTTTAGCTATGATTATCTTAGAATATTTTTGACGGTATTCTTTTCCAAACACGTACTTTTGTATGCGGATGCTCTATCCATACCTTTAGATATTAATACTGTAAAAATATTTAACACCACTGTTTTACGGGCCAGTGAAATATATTCAAAACATTGCCTGATAAGTGCGGACTTCCTTTAAACATGTTTTCCCAAATATTCCCTCCATCTTCCACATTTTAACCTACCAGGTAATTCCACCCCCCATCACTGGGTGATCTCATAATGTTGCAGATCAGAGACTGTGTTCCATGTGTTCCAATCCCTCTCATGTTTCAACACTCTTAAACTCTCGAGGTTGTGTGAGAAACGCTATGCTATTGATGTCTGCAATGCTGTGCAATTACTACACGTAATTGCGCTAACGAGGACGTCTACTTGAGCAACCTCGATGAGGGCGGTTTGGAAGGAGGCACAGTCAGGTTAGCCATGTGTGTTGCACAATGTCTGCTCATGACCTTGGTCTCCACAGTCAGTCAGTTGATTAATAGTCTTGCGCTGCCAATTGATCTGTACGTTTTTTTTGTGGATGGAAAACATCTCGCTTTTAGCTGAGAACTAGAAGACCAGACTAGTTATGCTGTAAATCAACAACTAGGACAAGCAGAGCTACAAATAGAACAAATAAACTAGAAAGATAAAATGGAGGACAAGAAACACTCAAACTTAATGTGATTTGAACAAACCTCTTATTAAACGTATTAAAGCCTGGGCACTATCTCATCTTACACCACTTGTGCTTTGTTTATTAATTCTGTACCTCTGTTTCATACCTCAAATTAAGCTGCTGAAAAACCTCAGATTTGAATTAAAGGAGGTCAGTGGGTCTAAGCCATATCTACTGTATGAACTAAAATATCATGGGCACGTGGGGTGGGTTAATTTGACTTTGGCTAGTTTCATAACTCAGGAGGCTCTGTGCACCTTCTCAATGCTTAATAAAGCACAAAAAGTCTTTGAACTATTAACAACTCTGTGTAAGTCTGACCTTTTTTAATTCGGCTGAGGGTGGTCAGGCAGCTGTCAGAAATGAGCCATGAGCTATTATTCATTCAGCTCACTGCAGAATACTCTGGTTTTTCTTTCTGTTTTTCATCTCACAATGTTGAAAGCGACTTCAAATGTACCGAAACTAAACTGTGGTTCCCAATGGGAAATTATCAAGCTGTGAATATGTTTACATTTAATATACAGTGTTGGTCCGTGTGTTCTCTATGCAAATGGACGCGTGGGTTTGTACGGCTCAGAACTTTGTCTTTGATTTAAATCTGATGATCGCATGGACGCAACATGCTATGAGTGAATTTTGCAAGCTTGACCGGAGTTACGAGGTATTTTTCCATTACAACATGTTTTGAGCATTCTGAATTTCGAGGGTTTCGTGCATATCAGCTCTAGTGATCCTGGAAATGAGCACATCTGATAAATGAGCAAGTGTGCAAAGACATGCAAAGTTGTTTTCTCTTAATATTTATCCAAACTGATCAGCACTCTCAACACGCTGCTAAACGCCTAATAAAATAACCTGATACTGTATTCTCTGGATAGCAAAAATAATTGATTTAATGTTAAATCGGTGTTGACAATCACCAGTTGTTAACATCGGCCAATCAGATTAAGGCTTGCTAGATCTAAAAAGTTGCAGGTTTTGTGTGTAACACGCATCCCCCAGTTACGGACTGTGGGCGGTCCGTGGGCGTGTCCTCTGAGGCTAGGACTATATCATGGCTCTGTGAAGATCTGCCCTGTTTAGTGCACACTCGCTAGCCTAAATCACAACACACATGTGAGCATGCATTAAGAAGAACATACAACAACACAACATCCAAAAACAGATTACAGGTGCACAGACACATGACATTGCATACACACTGGTTACTGACAGCCAGTACTCATGTCTCCTCCCCCTGTATAATCCATGAATCATCCCCTAGCTCACTGTTCTCTGTATCTGCAGACATCCTTCATATGCGCAAACGCATTTTCATCAGTTTACATTAATTTCACATTCAGTCCAACAAGTTACGGTGAGTCATTCGGCTTGAAATAGAGTTCCACTTTCCTGGTGTGATGGAGGTCAATTGCTGAAGAATTATGTGCGCTGTAAACATCACATTTGTGGCTCATTTATGACGTGAATGGAACTCATCTGAAGTGCGACGTCTCTCTTTCACAGAAAATCAAATTGGATATTTAGGTTGGCAAAGGAAAAGAAAGGAAACATAATTCTGTTCCATTACAGTGCAAAATGAACCATTACTGTTCATTCGAACAATTTAATTCCAACCTATTATCTGCACAAAGAAATGTGTACGAATCTAAACCTCGTCCTGTCATTTCATTGTATAACACTCAAAGACAATCGCCATGGTAACGGTGTACATGCTAAGCCCGTTGTCAAGGAGATATCGTCATACAGGGTAATGGGTTCCTGTGTACCTTCCGCCTCTTGTTCCGAGCACACGCTTGCAAACACGTCATCATTTGATTCTGGAGGGTAATGGCTGTCCTCTTTCCTTAGGGAGGGTAATAACGCTTGTATTAAAAGCACAATTAAAAGCACTTTAATTCACCTGTAGTGTAATCGGTGTGCAAAGCCAGATGATGTGTTTGACTGCCTTTAACCTTTGAAAAAAGATCATTGTGTTTTATCAGTTATTTGCTCTTTCTAATGATGGAGACACAAGTCATTGCTGGGAGAAAGCTGCCTTATGTGTTCTGATTGTTTTTAAATCATTTGCTGTACTCTTTGATTGTCACAGGTTCTTCTGTGCTCTTCTGAATGTGTCGGAGTGCCTCGCCAGGGCCACCGACAATTACAGTCCTTTATTTGGACACAATGACTTTTCGGTAACGAGGGACACAGTTATATCCGCAGTGCCACAACATTCATAATCACACGCTCTGATATGCATCAGAATCACAAGAGCTGTGGAACAGAAAAAATCTCAAAAATTTCCGTCGATGTGCATCTCCCACGCAGCACCGCTGCGAGACGTTCAAGTGCTGCTGTACGTAAAATAAGTTTCCTGAAGGACATGCGGTGCGTGTGACCCGACGAACCGAACTTTTGGAACAGACAGAGGAAGTTTAGGCTCTCATTCCAGCCATCACAATCCCTAGAAATAGTGTGATGCTGTCATAGGTGATACCATTAGTGATTTATCACCTGGATCACAACATACAGTGATCATACACACTGTGTGTGTTTACATAAGCGAATTCTGAGTAACACTGATGAACAACATGTTCTCAATGGGTAATTATTTTGTCTTGCTGCTTGTAATTATGCATCGTTATTGTTATGACTGTAGTAATTAATTACAGTAGCATGTACTATGTGTAACAAGGGCCCTGTACAGAAGTTTACAACTAGTTTTTGTAACACTTATGAGAACCATTGTTTATGTTAGGTAACGTATAATTGCTTACTGGTTCATAATGCATCAGGAAATATATACATGGACACATTGTAGTCTAACAGTTATTCAAAAACAAACCTAAACCAAGATTAATAAATGCTGTAAAATTATTCCTCATTATTAGTTCAGGTTAACCAGTCCTAATTAATATGAATGTGTAAATCGTTATTGTAAAATTTGATAATGTGCAAATCGAATTTAACTTTATATACGAATGGAAACGTATTGTATTGGAAACTTTGGCCTGACCGAGCGCTGTCCTTCAGCACCGACCTGTATTCAGCAGTTATCATCTAAAACACATGACTAAAGCACATTACACGGGCTTCTGCGATAAATCCGCTTAACTTTCAAATGGACAGCTAAACAGAAAATGTCTTAGAAAATGTTTCATTTTGAAACACTGAGACGTACTCAGAAACACCTACGGGCACTGACCTTTGTGTGAGTTTGGCAGTCTTTGAAATCTGTTGTGCGGTCCTCTGTGTAGTGCTGTGATAGCGGACACGCTGTTGCCCATGACCGCTACTGATGCTCTGCTCTCCAGATGTTGCGCTTCAAGCGTCACGCTTTAATATCTCGCCCGTTCGTCTCTTTTCTATATCCTGCGACGCTGTTACGTCAGAGGTTTCCTTGTGGTCGATGAAATGGCAGTGAACAATAAGACACCTGTCCAAACGCGCCCGAGCTGCAGGTGGAAAGGCGTGCGTTAGGTTTGCGCTCCGGGGACAACAACAACCGTACAAATCCCAAACGAATCAAAGACACAACGCCACACGCGAGATTTGCAATAAACAAATTAAACCGTATTTTCATGAGAACCGATTGGATTTGCTAACTTTTTTCCCACGGTTACTGTTTCTGTCATCCTACTCTGGCCAGTTTTTGACGCGCCGCTCGTAGGGGGATTTTACGCGCATCTGTCGCGCCTGCCTGCGAGATACATTTCATCTCCCACCCGAACGATCACAACAGCGACATCCTCATCATTATATAATCCAATAATCGATATACAGTTAGGCTAGTAGTGGCTTTATTGTGAATGAAAGGGATAGCAGCCAATGAAATGAGCAATAATATACACCACTGAAACACCATATGCGTAAAGATCCGACGTTTGAAGTACAAGACAAACATACAGAATATATAAGGGCCCATGTGTCACCTATTGGCACCCGGTGATGATATGTCAGTGACGCGGCACGTCTGTTTCCACACCTCTCGTTACGTCATATGACATAATTCGTCATAGCTAGCGACAGTGAAGTGCAATCATAAATAATTACTATTACATTATGCAATCGTTTTAACCGAGCACATGTGCTGCAGGTTTGTGGTGACGGACTGAATCCGTGGGTCTGAACCCATGTGCCATTCCGGTTAGCGACATGTAATCGGGTCAGTGAGAGCTATCGAGTACAAATACAGTCTTCAAATATCATAAATGCCAATATTATCATACTGTGTGTATGAAGAAAACGGGTGACGCTGAACGTAGCGCGTAACACTGTGTGAAGCTGCCATCTAGTGTAAAGAACAACACACAAACAAAGCCACACACGCGCAGTGAGAAACTTCACATCCATTACGAGTTCGACTCATTATTCTTCTTTTTCATGTGTATTTTAATCGACAACATTACACGCTGTATCCTAAACTGGGGGTGTTGACATCGCTACACAATGCGCGAAGTAGTCGAACCGAGGTGCTCGGAGGAGCGTCGCGGTTGCCAGGCAACGAGGACGCGTAGCCTTAGTGACCAGAAAACAAGTGTCGAACGTGTTGTTTATGTAGCAACACAAACTAATCATGTGCGTGGCATTTTATTAAACGGAAAACAACAACAACAACAACAACAGCATCCCGAGGACTAACACACGAGCACAATGGAGGTACGTTGATTTTAAAGGTCTGGCGAACTGGGGAGTGACATGAGAAAGCAGACCATCGTTTCAGACAGCTGGAGCTTATAATGGTTGTCTTATTACACCACTTACCACATTACCACTAAATGAATATAACATAAATTATTCTGTACAGTACGACAAATGTAATGACATATGAGTAACACAAAGCTGTAGAAACACCGCTTACACAGATTCCCAGAATTCATTGCAGCACGAATAAATCGTAGCGTTACAGAATTAACTGTTTTAACTGTATGCTGGTTTGTATTGTATATTATTGGTATCTTTTTATATGTAGGTTTATATATTTTAGTTTAATTATGTAATTATGTAGATAATGTTTTTTAGTACAACCACTGTAGTTCCATGCTACAGAAAATGATTTGCAAACTGTTATTGGCCAGACATTCTTTAACTTAAATTGTTGTTGTTAACAACACATGGATGTTGTCACATATGCTTCCTGATGGCCCTCTGCATATATTTTCAGACTGAGGAGAGCTCATATGAATCCCTGGAAACCGAGTTCCAGGAGGTTTTAAATGAGTTGGAGGGAGACAGAACCCTTGAGAAGTTCCGTGTGGAATACGAGAAGATCACCAAAGCCTTGAAAAAGTCCCACGAGAATGAGAAGAGGCTGATGGCTAAATGCAGGGAGCTGAACGCCGAGATCGTGTCCAACTCCGTCAAATTATCCACGGCCATGAAACTGGTGGATGAGGATCAAACCACCATCACCACTCTTAAAAAGGTACATCAGCCGGCGCGCTACAAATCAAGCTGTGTTTGTGTCTCTGTACATGAGCTTCACTCACTGCTGGAACATCAGGCTCTTTTTAAAAGCTTTGACACATCATTATCATCTGTGTACTCTGTCATTCTTTACTGTTGGAGTAGGAAATCGAGAAGGCCTGGAAAATGGTTGAAGCTGCCCATGAAAAAGAGGTTCAGGCAAAAGAAACAATCCAGAAGCTAAAAGAGGAAATCTCAAGTCTCAACAAGCTTGTGGAGAAAGGAGCAGGAGTGGACCAGGAACACAAGTGAGCAACATTATACAAGTTTGGCCTGCTCTCAAAATTCTTACTGACGCTCCTCTGGAAGATTCACATTTATGTAACGCATTTTTACAACAACCTTTTACCTTACTGATAAATCTTTGTGTGCGCCTAAAGCCGGCGTTATAATGTGGTTAAGGTGTTCCTGTTTGGTTCTGACAGGAATTGAATAATAAACCTCAACTTCTTGAATGTTCTAGCATGGGCGATCTGTTGAAGATTAAGGAGGAGTTAACCAAGCAGAGAGACAAGCTGCAGTCAGAGGTGGTGGCGCTGCGGGAGAGCCTCACCAAAGCCACCAGTGCTCAGCAGGAGCTAGAGAGCGAGAAGAACAAAGCCATGGACATGATCGCTCAGGTACTACACGAGAACACTGTGTCATGTCTCCACAGGCTGTTGTTTTGACATTATCACTGTAAGTTTACAAGGTCACTGCTGAGGCAAAGCCCTGATAAATTCTTAACAAGCGCATGCAGTTAATTACCAGTGCGGAGATGTAAACCAGTCAGACCGGTTGTTTGAAGTGAACGTTTTGACGTTTTTAAGGCAATGAAAATGTTTAAGGTTAAACAAAGGCGTTTTTTCTTCAGCGTCTAGCTGTATGAACGGATCAATATTTGTGGGATTGGAAATTGTGGGTCTTTAAAACCCACAGACTAGAACTTCTAGCAGTCTACCTCATTTGGAGATACAGACTACAACTGCTAGAAGTTCTAGTGTGTATCTTCAAATGAAAGTGGAACCTGTAAAGCTGGCAGATGTGGACAGATATGATCCTCTCTGACAAAATAAACCACATAGTGTTGTTGACTGTGTGGAACACAGTAAGAAAATCAATAAAAGGACTGACCAGAAATGAGTGCGTTCCAATCCGAAGTGATCATGTGTTTCACCCTCCACAGTGAGAGCAGATGGGTTAAAGTGTACCGTGAGTGATAATAACAGTAGTTTGGAACACACTTAACTGTCATTCACACTGTACTTTAACATTTTACATTCAGAATGCAAACCAAAAAGTGCTAGACTGGTATAAGGGCATTTTAAATGATTACGTTGTAAGCCAATACACACATATGTATATATATTTGTTAGTATTATTAAATACATTAAATGTCACTGTGTGTGCTTATTTAATGCACAACAAAACAGTGCTGTGTTATTAGTATTGATTTTTAAAGGTCAAATTTGTGTTACACTGAATCTTGTGCAGATTGACGGTTCTAATGCGTTTCAGACAATCTTGGAAGCGAAAGGTCAAACTGTAAAATTCTACAATTATGTTTGTTTTTGAGCACTTTCGTTTGGAGCAGCACTTTGAAAACACCCTGTGGAGTTATGATTCATGGCATTTGTAACACACAGCTCCAGCAGGACATCCAGGTGCGTCAGAATGAGGTTCAACGGGAGACCAGGAGGAAGGAGAAGCTGGAGAAAGAAGTAAAGCAGCTTCAATCAGATCTGGAGTCCAAACAGTCAGAAATCAAATCACTGACTCAGCAGAGCCAGCGTTTGCAAGATGACCAGCAGAAGCTGGAGCAACAGCTACAGGAGCATAAAGTGAGTGATTCTGATCTGGGGTCGTTGAGAATTAGTAGATCAGATCAGATTGATAGACAGTACACAGATCTGAGGTCAGTGTGATTGTGACTGACATTATGAAAGAGGGGGAAAAACCCCATCCATACTTCAACAAGAAAACCTTCTGCATTATAAGATATAACATTTCTCAGCAGTTCACATCTATTATACAACACACACACACACACACACACGTCTGTGTGCCTGTGACCACTTGAGAGTAATTTGTACTTTTCCTGACAGATCATAAATGAGAAAGTCAGTAAAGAATTGGAACAGCTCCAACAGCGCAACACTAAACTCCAGCAAGATAATGAACAAAACTCTGTCAACCTTGAGCAGCTCTCACTGCAGAACCAACAGCGAGCATCAGACCTGAAGGTACACACACACACACACACACACACACACACATTGCCTTTCACTGTTTTCCTAACAGGCTAATGATATTTTCTGTTTCATAACCCTTTGTTATACTAGCGAGGAAGAACAGTGTGAATAATTTGTAATTATTGTTAACCTGTACAAACAGTAAATGGGAACGTACAATACAATTAAATTGTTTTCATAGCGAATTGTTGTTTTTAACTTTAGACAAACCTTAAGTCACATACTTTCTGCATTTTTTAAAATAATTAAAACAAAATGTTTTCCCTAATGAACAATTGTAACTTTTGGGTACAGATTCATCCCCAGAGTATAAATAAATAGAGACACACACACATGCAGAATCTGAATCAGAGTATAAATAAATAGAGACACACACACATGCAGAATCTGAATCAGAATCAGAGTATAAATAAATAGAGACACACACACATGCAGAATCTGAATCAGAATCAGAGTATAAATAAATAGAGACACACACACATGCAGAATCTAAGTCTAACCTACGGTTTCATTGAGCTGCCCTCTTCCACTTTACCGCTGTCAGAATAGTCTTGCTCTTACATAATGAGTGCCCTAGAGGATGAAGGTTTACGCTCCTCCTGGCCTCCTGTCAGAGCTGTGATGGATCTTTCTGCTGGAGTCACACTCATAAGTGAATCACAGTGGGGGTTAATACAGCACAAGCATTACCTTTAATGCCCTATATTCTCTTTGTTCCAGCTTCTGTTGTAGCGGCTTGAACCTGGTGGGAGATCTTTATTTGATCATGCACCTCTGCAGGATATGAAGCTGCATTGCTCGCCATTCCATTTAATATGGGCATATTTTATAGAGTAGATGCCCAATATGAGACTGCCTAAAAATAATACACACACACACACACACACACACGATTGTAAACAGGCATAAACAGGCACAATAAAACCTGACGAAAGTTGCTCAAACTAGGTTCCTGTTTCTAATGTATTGCGCCCTGATTTTAGCGTCCATGTCTATTAGAGATGACGTGAAGCCTCACTTTGGCCACTAGGGGGCAGAGATTCAGCACAGTGGAAAGCCACGGGCACTTCTAATGCATGAGTACTTACGCCCAGTACATTCTCAGACAGTTCAAATGAGTTTATGAATAGGCTTCTACATGAGTAACTAGCAGTTATTGTGTAGTGATGATTTAAAGATTAAAAATGTCCATAATGCCTAATTAAAACCTACCATTTTTTTAAAAAAGTATTTCATAAAAATGACATCAGATGTAAAAAAGAGATTACAAATGTAAATGATGTTTCAGACCTCAAAAAACTCATTCATGAGAAATGATGGAATATGAATTTTTCTTACAATGCACTTCCTAAGCTTGTGCGAGATATTTATTAATCTGGGAGAAGAAGAGAAAACAGAAATCAAATATAGAAATGATCAGATTTTCATATTTAGGATATCTGCGTAGTAATAACTGTCAGGTGATGAGACACAACTGAAAGTATGGAACGGAAAAAACAAAAATTGTTCCTCCTTAAAAATGCCTTGAAATTATCAATTTAAGCTGAAGTGGATGCTTGAACATCCTGTGGGGTTCACAAAAGCAAAACACACACAAACAATAAAGCAAATTACCTCCATTTCATCCTTCCTGAACACACGCCGCCTCATACACACACAACCCATCACACGTACCTGCATGATCCTTTGAGAATGGTCCTTCATTATCTGTCTGATATGATATCAGATTGACTCGGCAAAGCAACGGGGGACCCGTAAGGCTATAATTGAGATGCAATAACACTTGTGCATTGATGCGCTGTAGTTATTCATTTACACAAACAAATGTGAACACATTTTCATTATACACAGCACACAGACCTCAAAGCTGTGTTAGTCGTGGACACAATGAATGTCATGCTAAGCTAATGATATTTTCTCTAACCCTCTTACAATCCTGTTGACATGAATAGGTTAAATGCAACACATGATTTGAACAAGTAAAGAATCTTTTTGAATAGGGAGGATCACTTCAGATCTTTCTGGTTTTCAGCATGTCTTATTAACCAGCATGTCTTAATAAGTCTAACATTGTTTACCCTACATTATCTGCCCTGTTGTTCTTGTGTCTACCCTACATTATCTGCCCTGTTGTTCTTGTGTCTACTCTACATTATCTGCCCTGTTGTTCTTGTGTCTACCCTACATTATCTGTCCCGTGTTCTTGTGACTACCCTACATTATCTTTCCTTTTATTCTTGTGTCTACCCTACATTAACTGTCCTGATGTTATTGTGTCTACACTACATTGTTTGTCCCACTATTCTTGTGTTGATCTAACACTGTCCGTCATACTATTCTATTGTCTAGCCTACTCTAAAGTCTTGTGTTCTGGTTTAGATGAAAGAGGAGGAAGTCATTAAGCTGAAGCAGGAGATCTCTAAGCTCACCAAAATGAGCGAGGGAGTGCAGAGGAGACTCAGACAGATGGAGGAGCAGAAAATGGAGGTGGAGAAACAGAGAGACACACTCAAGAATCAGATCACTGGACTGGAAAGAGGCGAGTGGACACACACACAAACTGTACATTCAGTTCAGTGTCGGGAGGAACTAAAAGTAAAAATATCAACACTAACTAACTTAACTATGTTAAGTTCTAGAAAATCAGTTTGGTCAAATGTAACGCTGTCACTGTCACCTGAGATCACTATTATACAACAGTGATGTCAACTCACACAGCTCTGTTTATAATTATACAGCTCTATTCATCCATTACAACTGTACTGCTCAGCCTACAGTGTTTCTGCTCATTGCTTCCTTCTCATTTGTTTAAAGGGGTCATGTCAAAAAAAACTTTTAAAAATGTTTGAGGTTCTAAGTAGACTACAGTAACTCAACAGTCTCTTAGCCGGCCATCCAGATCGTTTACTGCAAAACGAGGTCATTTAGAAGCATCATACATTTATTCATCAATGTCTGTCGAGTATTCAGCAATACTCAAAGGGTGACCCCTTTGATGCTCATTTCACATGCAAAAAGATTAGCCAATAATAACAGAGGTCAGTTACATAGAAACGTCTTAAAGATACAGCATCACAAACGGCTAACATACAACAGATGTGCGTGGCCTTCAGCTGATGATCTTCTTATTTGTATTTTGCTAGCGCTGTGCAGTTTCTTCTGCCTATGCAATAATAAACCATTATTAAAGCCAGCTCGTTTCTGGCTAGCTAAATTAAATCATTTGTTGTATTTAACCGTATTTATACAAAGCTATAACATTATGTATACAAATCTTATGATCTTCTAAAACAGCCAATTCAAAGACTGTATCTCAAAAGTATTTCTGTTAAAAATAAAGTAGGAAGAAATTCAGCGATTTCCGTTGCTGAGGTAAAACCTTGATCTTACGGCTGATTGGTCGATCGGTAGTGAACATTCTGAGAGAACACGCAGCTTCTGGTGTAGACAAGATATTAGTCACTTAAAAAGAGAGAAATTTGTCATGTGAAACTAAATAACAACTGTTTTCGGTGTAAGAAACCTTCACCAAATTTATTAAGAGGGCTTCTTCTCCTGTCTGCTACCTTTTAATAAGCTCTTTATTTCTCCTGTTCTTATTCTAAATGGAGGTAATACGTTTTGAAAGAAGACAGAGCTGAGAGTAATTACATTCAAACAATGCAAACTTCATCTCATCTATTTTCTCATCTGACCTCTTTCCTCCACCTCTTACTTTCCCCTCCCACCGGCACTTGTGTGTCTCTGTCTCTGTTGTTCTTTGTTGCTGATTTGAATATTCAGATTGCAGATTTTGGGAGAAATTACTCTTTCCTTTTCTCTTTCATTTGGCATCTTTTTACACTTTATTCCTCACACATCTGTTGCTCTGTTTATCTGAAGCTATTGTTGATGTGTTTTCTTAAACAGTTCACCAAACCCCCCAAAAAACATCATTAGTTCACCCATATGTTGTTTCAAAGTGGTGTGAATTGATTTCTGAGAAATGAACAACAAATATGCTGGCTGCTTTTTCCCTTTAATATAAGTGAACGAGGAGCTGTCAGGCTGTAAAGTGACTGGAGCACTAAAAGATTTCAGCCTGACTCAATCTACAAATGATTGACAGGCAGAGAGCGTTTCTGATTGGCTGAAATGTGTGAACCACTCCTATTGTTTATTTAGCTGTTAACAGAGATACGGGCTCTCACAGTGTGACAGCTGTGGTTTTCATCACACATATGTCAGTGATATCTGTGATGTATTGAGGACTTGTATGTCTGGCATTAAGGAAATCACTGACGACACCTTTGTAATGCATATTTTATTTGTCAGTAAAACACAGATGTGCGACATCTAGTAGTCAATGTCAAACCAGTAAAGTTATAACACATCTTTCCACCATTACAAATATTTCCCTGCAACCCCCAGAGGCTCCGGGCGTGTGTGTTCCACAGTTCATGAACTGCTATCTGAGGAGGAATGAAACTCAGGCAGCGTCAGACTCTGGGTGATGAAGTGACCTCTGTCTCGTTCTGATTCATGTTTAGAGCTTACACTGCTTATCTGCAGGCATGAAACAGTCCCTTTATTAATGCTTTGTAAGGTGATATAGGTGTGATTTAACTGTTTAACTGAACAATAGAACAGGGAAAATGAATGGAGCTCAATGGTATTAAAGGGATAGTTCACCCACAAGTCTGTCATGTAGTCACCCTCAACGACACTCCAAACGGGTGTGACTGTCTTTTCTTCTGCGGAACACAAAAGGTGAATTTTCGACAGCTGCAGTCCCCATTAACTTTCACTGCATGGCAAAGATGGTCTTCAAAAATATCCGTTTTGTTCTCCATGAAAGAAAGAACGAAGGTGGATTTGGACAGACATGAGGTTGAGTGAATGGTGACAGGATTTGTATTTTTGGCGGAACTGTTTCTTTGACTGTCATTTTCTAAACCATTGCTAACAAGAGATCATGTGGTGAAGAATGTCTAGTGTAGCTGTTTTAACATTTGGAGGCCCTCTCTGAGATTCACACCTGCAGTACAGCAGCGTTGAAAGACATATGAGCTGAACCTGTTCTTTAATAGATTAAACTCAGGTTCTTGTCTTCATCCATCT
>JAZGTJ010007540.1:0-22669 GCA_036877575.1 Botia almorhae
AGAGACCTCAAAGAGATGTAACTGACGTGTGCACGGCTATACACAAAATCAATTGCCTGCGAAAACAGTCTAATATGCAGTTTACCAGCCATTGTGCACACACATTGGGTGTTATTGACCAATCAGAATCAAGTATTTTTTTCCTAAACTCTTCGCATCACAGCGGCTTTGTTCCTCACACGAGCCTTTTTTGGAAATACAGTGATCTTATACCGCTGCCTTTTATCAGGTGATTTCCCTCTCTCTCTCTCTCTCTCTCTCTCTCCTTCCATTCTCTGTTTCTCCCAGATCACCTTTATTTATTCTTCACTTCTCTCCATCACTCCAGACAGCTTCATTTGCTGTTATGTAAAAGCGCAAACCTCTTCTTACCCCCCTCACTCGTTTCCTTTCTTTCATGTCCCCTTTTCCCCTCATGACTTCATTTTTAATAAGACGCATTTCTTGCGAGTGAGCGCAGGCATTTCAAGTTCAACCCCGAATGAATGCAGTGATCTTTCAGCGCTCTGTTGACGTCTCGACATGAAACGAATCAGCCCTCCCGCCCCCCAGAGACACACCGCTGAAAATTTACGTCTTTGCTTAAACATTATTTGTTTTGTTTTCCGCATAGACTCTTCGGCTTTCGTACAAAACAGTCAAGAAAGTCACAAAGGATGGAAGCAAAGATCAAAGTGAGGTGACAGGCGTATGGAAGAGACTCCACCTGTCCTCCAGAGCTCAGCATCACGCTGGCTTTCAGATCCTGCCCTCCCTCCTTGTTCAATGTGTAGAATTAAAAGAATAATTCACCCAACACTGACACTTCTGTCATTATCGTCTCACCCTCGTGCTGTTTTAAAACTCATATGCTGTCTGTGAAACTTAACAGATACAATGTTTCTGAAGTGTCATCGAGCAGCTTGTCTCACAAAAACAGTTCATCGTGACCGTATCTGATCACCCTGTCAGGGTTTATTTTGTGATAAACTGTATACCTGCAATAAATTGTATATCTGACATAACATCTCAGCAAATGGGGAATGTTCTCAGAATGTTGACTAATGTTCTCTTACAGTTCTTTCAAAGTTAACAGAAAGCTTTCTTGCAGTAATGTTGGCAAAACATGTTATAATGTTATATATATATATATATATACACACACACATGTAATGTACACATGTAAGTTGTTAGTGGAAAATATTAAAAATGTTACAGAATAAAATGTTTAAATAATTGTATCCACTGTCAGTATGTAGAGAAGAGCTGTACAACAACTCTTGAGTTCTATGAGAAACAGAACAGTTGTGGATTTGGGGCAACATAGGGGTGAGAAAATAATGACAGAACTTTCATTTTTGGAGAGAATTTTCATTTAAAACTTTACAGTAGAGTATATTACAGTATATTTCACCTGCACCGCGATTGTATTTCAGCTGACAATATGTCAGCGCAAAAAAACGATTCGCTCTTGGAAAAACTGAAAGATAGAGGCTTGTAAAGGATTACAGAGAGACAGTTCTCAATGGGATAATTCATCAATTTGGCATAAATTCTCTCGTTCGTTCAATATCTGTGCATTTGGGCTTTTTGTTCTTCCTGGCACGTATTTTGATTTTTGAATCCGCAAGTATCGTTTTTAATAGGCAGGTCGTTTCTTTCACACGTAGCTTTGGGCCAATTAGTGAACCTTTTCCTAACAGATGGATGTGTTGCTTTTTATTCATTAATTGCTTTTTCTGTATTATTTATTTTATTTAAGAATAAAGGCAGCGCGAGGCAGCCACCCACAAAACAGAAGCTGCGCTCAGCCTCTGCGGCTTTGAAGTAAATATCAAAAGCGTCAGACACGCAGTTCAGGCCTCTGATATCGGTTTGATTTCATTCTCTTGTTTGAGTCCCTCAGCTTTTGTTCTCCTGTTTTATGTTCTTGTGGTCTTGATTACAGAAGCAGCAGAATCGTGCCGTCGTAAGAGCTCACCTGCATCCTGTGTGCTTTATATATTTTTTTATATTTTGTCAGGTAGGTGGAATAGATGAATGTTGTGCTATCGCCGACTCCTCTACAAATTTTATGTATGTTTATCTTTTATAGATGACGATTTAGATAAAGATTTTATCGTGCTTTTGTCATTTTATTAGTTATCATTGTTAATATTCCCGTTTATGTTTCGTTTCAGTTTTTAATTTTTGTATTTATTAAATTACATAATTAATTTATTATTAATAAAAATCACACATGTTGGCAATTTGTCACCTGCTTCCATTACGACCTGTGATGCTAAAATGAGCTCCAGACCCCCTGACCCTGCAGAGAGCAAGTGGGTTTGGAGAATGGACGGATTTTGTATGACTCCATGTTTTACCCTGAAACATTCAACCGGCCAGTGGGTTTCTGCGCTCTCAGTTTAGATGCTTGACACCAGGAAAACTCCTTTTAAATTATTCAGCCGAAAAAACGCACACAAGAGTGTGGAATTCACAATGAGATTAAGTGGAGGAGAGCATTAGCAGTGTCAGTGATGGATGTGACATTGTGTTGGTGAAATATATCCTGCGCTTGCACAACACAGCCAATCAGGAGCCAGAGATCGGAACGGTGTTTAATGAAGCGGGTGGTGTGAGCCAGAGGTGTCACATGAATATAAGCTGCGTGAAAATCAAAACTACAGCCTGAGATTTCCATATGTGACGCTGATGTGTTGACATACACACACGGAAGCTAATTCCCAGTTCATATACTGTCTGTAATATGCCATATTAGGATAATCTGATCTCAAATAATAGCACTATTAGTCATTCAATAATATGGGCTGTGTAATGACCAATAGGTTATAGAAATGATATAGAATATAGAACAATAACCTATGTATTTATGTATATATTTGTGTGTGTGTTGGTGGGTTTGTGTATGTGGTGGTATATTTGCATAATGGCCTGTGTATAGTGTGTTTAACAACATAAACATGGTTTATGGGAACTTCTCATGTCCTCATAAACAAAATCACTTACAAAATCACTTAAAACATGACAAAAAATGTTTGCATGCAAAAAGTTGTAACCGTGCAATGGTCAGGTTCAGTGGTAGGGTTAAGGGAAAGAACATACAGTTTGTACAGTATAAAAAGCATATCTTCTATAGAGAGTGCCCCTATGTATGCATGAATGTGTCTGTATATGTGTGTGTGTGTGTGTGTGTGTGTGTGTGTGTGTGTAATGAATGTACATAGGTATGTATGTATGTATATGTAATCTGCTAATCTCAAAACGCACAAATATCTGTCAGTAGGAAATGGTATGTCAGCGATGGCCAGATGGTGCACGTTTTCCAAGTCGATTTTCAAAGCATGCGTTCACGCGTGCGTTTGTAGCTTATGTTCTCCACAATCTCTTTCACTGTGCAGGAGAAGGGCTTTGCAACGCTTCTCTGAAACATTATTAATATGAGATTTCATCCTGTTGTACTCACTGTATGCCAGTACTGGCACACATGCTCGCTTCATGCTAATTCAGTAAATATTAACAATGTTCTTGCCATTGCATTGACTTACCTTCACCCTGGAGGAATAAAAACAGGCCTGAGACCTCACAGATGTGCACATGCGAAATAAATTAGACTGGTATTAATGCGCTTGGATTCTGATTTTCAGAGGAGACCGTTTGTTTGTACATGTTTGATCGGAGTTTTGGCACATTGTTCCCCGCTGCATGTGGCCAATACCCACAGTGCCACTTGTGAGCGAAAGAAAAAGGATTAACTTGCTAATGTTGCTAATTAAAAAGAGGGATGAGTCTGTGGTGTAGTTTCAAT
Source organism: Botia almorhae (assembly GCA_036877575.1). NCBI lineage: Eukaryota > Metazoa > Chordata > Actinopteri > Cypriniformes > Botiidae > Botia > Botia almorhae. The sequence goes on from JAZGTJ010007540.1 coordinate 3,791, forward strand.
GTGTCGCGTCATACCGCCTCTCTGCGTTCCTCTCTCTTTCTCCATCTCTGCCTCTCCGTGCTAATTACACACGGTCTTCACTGCCTCTTCTTCTAATGACTGTGGCTAGTTGAGATCCATGAGTTACCGCTGCTACAGCTGCTCATTAAGGCACAAAAACTGGAATAATTGAAATGAATGTAGCTGTGTGCTAAAAGCAACTGTTGCCCTTTCTGACAGTTGTTCTGAGTGATTCTTTTGCTTTATTAAGCAGTAGTTTCTTTATGGTGGGGGCACACTTGATGATGTTTACGCCGTTTATGAATGTCATTCGGTCGTGATCTAGTTGAGCGCAGTCGTAGTTTACAGTCAGCAGGTAAAGTCGTGTAGTGTGTGTTGTCTAAAGACTCTAGTTTTTAATTGTTAAAGTATTTGTGACTGATGCCTACGATGATGTCACAGCTGCCATGGAGACGGTATACAGAGAAATGGCGGCAAAAAGTATGCAGGGTAAGTGAACCTCAACCTAATATTTGTATGTCCTTTTAAAAGTGTTATAATGTTCAGAAATTAATGTATAACCAATAAAACAGGGTTATAACGTTGAGGAAGCTCGTTTATATCAGTAAATAGATGGATAGATTTGTTGGCTGGACGGAATGTCCAGTTGTTAAGTGTGTTGTGTACTCAGTCATTAGGTTTGTGCTTCTCTTTGACTCTCAACGACTAGAATCTACTCATGGAAACAGTCTTCAAATGTGTTGAGTGCAGTCTTAGAATCTGTGTCTCTGGTTTTAAGGAATAGAGCATTTCTTAGGTTCCTATGTCTTACCAGACTTGTAGGTCTAATGCTAATTGTAAATAATCGGTTTTATGGTGTAATGGGACTATATATAATTCACTCACAAAAGTCAAAATCCAGAGAGTGGGACGTGCTGGGCCCATTTCATATTTTGTTGGTGTATGTGGTGTTTTGCTGGTCTGTCCAAGCAGGTGGTGGGAGATGGGCTGTTTAATGGCCAGGCATTGGTCACAGTTCAGAAGCTGTTAGAGTAAGTGCTGTAATAACGAACTAACTGCATGGGGACATCTGCACACACTCCAGTTCAGAAGCTCAGCCAGAAACACACATCTGACGAGTGACTCATTCAAATACATGGACTGCACAACAAAGACTTCCTCAACTGACCCTTGGGAATCAATAACATCTTTTTATCCATGTATAGTCACCGTTTTGTATTATTTTGATACAGCAGAGGAAAAGAATGTGTCAAAAAGTGAACTTTATAAACACAGTGGCTGTCATAATTCTTACAGTGAACTGGACTGAACCTTTTTGAATGCATGTTTTAAATGTGTTTGGATACCTGTGCTTTGAATTGTGAGCTGGGTGGCTTCTTTAAAGTGTAAGTGATGTAGAAACTAGTAAACTTGAAAGTAATTTATTCACTGTGGCGTTTTGAGTTTTTGTCTAGACGCAGCGCATTTAATGTATGTTCCTCGCGTCTATAGAAATCCAGTATCCATTGGGTTCCATATGAATGCATGCACTATTACAGAACCATTATCTGTCTGTCTGTCTGTCTCAGAGGTTTGGCTGTAATGTCACACTGTCTCAGAGCAGTGAAAGGCTGGGAAAGCAGAGCTCTGAGTCACCATTTCTGGCCATGCTCACTGTAGAGCAAGACAGATTGTGTGTGTGTGTGTGTGTGTGTGTGTGTAATGTATGTGTGTGTGTTTATCAGACAGTTTCATTGTCTTACAAATGGCTGTTTTGGCTGTGAAATGTTCCGCCATGTTTTTCTGTCCCTACAGGAGAAAAACACATGAGAACAATAAAAGTTACAATAATACCATGTATCCTGTATGTGCTCTATATGTTTCATAATTTTGCTTTGAAACAACGCAACATTGTAAAACACACTCTTTGTCTCTGATTAGAGACAAACTGACGAGAGTCGTCCAATAAAAGCTCAGTAATAAAAGCTCTACAGTCATCAAAGAAAATGGTGGTAAATTTTACCCACAATGCTCAGGTAACCTTGCTCACTGCAGCTTTACCACAAAGATTGCTTTACCACAGAAAACTCATTGCCCTTCAAAGAAATGATGTGGGTTGTTTAAGTTAATTGGTCCTTTTTCATCTAGATGAATTTTCAAGCGAGGAAGGAAAACCGGCTCTGCTGCCAGACCAGAAAAGCAGCAGGAAACTGATGGAAATTAAAAGCAAAACTGCATATTATTCCTCCATCTGCGTCCTGTTAAATGCTTATCTGGCTGACGCTTTATGGGCTGCGGAGCGGCGGCCAGACCTTGCACTCAGTCAGATGGTCTCCCAATTTTGGGATTGCATTTTTGCTGCCTGCGGCATCTGTTGTCAATTGTCAGGGATGTTGGAAAACGTGGCAGGAACGTTGATGGTGTACGAACTCATCTGCTGGGTTTTTGACTCATCTCTCACTCTAATATCCCTGCAATCACCTCTCTACACCCCTCAGTCCATTCTCGATACCGTCACCGTGGAAGCCAGCTGCTATGGCAACCCTCAGGGCTGTCAGTGGTTGAGGACGGAGTGATTAACCTAGCGCTCCAGTGCTGTTGATGGTCTGTAACTGTTTGAACCAGTATCTCCGAGTCGAGCTAGTCAAAATGTCAAAACACTAATACACATCAATAAATCAGAGTAAACATTAAAGATGTGCTGTAGCACAGCTGTGGCAGGTAAAATATCACCAGAGGAGTGCGTCATCGAAAGTGGTTGCCAAAATATCACTTTGGTCGAATGGTTTACGTTTATCCCCCCACCTTGGCGTAGATATTACTTCAGAGGCGCTGGAGTCGCCTCTGTTGTTGAAATGGCTCATCTTGAGTTACGATGATGAACATCGAAATGTTTAAGAAGAAAAATATCCCACAATAAGGCGAATATCTCAGCTGTCAATTTGCGCACGTTAGCGTCGCTCTCGCCTCTCGGCGGTTGAAAAAAACAGAAACGTGGAGAGAAATGTCACGCCAACAGTGAGATGAAAACGAACTTGTCATCTCTCTCTTCAGTATCGCTAACTGTGTTTTCTTCTCATTTCTCTCTCCCTCATGTTCTGCCTGCCTGGGCCTGACTGATCTACCTCACTCGGTTGAACATCATTTTGTAGGTAAGTCACACCTATATTGCTGCTGTCTGGGTGTCTGATCTAATCTGATTCGATCAGAGTGCCGTGTGCGTGATCGTTTCTTGCCGCCTGCCGAGGTTTGAGGCATGTGCGACCAAAATTCATCTCTGTTTTCGTAAGAGGCCCTTTGCGCTTGTGAAAACACGTGTTGTTTGTGACAGATTAGAACGACAAGCTGGTGTTTCCTGTACAAAAACATTTCATCTAGCGTTTGGCTAAAATGTCTGGCTATTTGCTTAATTTAGTATTTATTTTTTAATGTGCTTGTTTACCACCTGGTAGATGGCACGATGCCGCCGTACGACTCGTGCGATTTGTCAGTCATTCGCTGATAATGTCGACCTGTTTCTTTCCCTTCGATTTTCTAAAATCAATATAAAAACTTTTGCCAAGTTTAAATGGAGCAGCTAAAGCGTCTTGGCAGCCCAAACTTGTACTTATTCCCTCCGAGCGCTTCCGCCTGACTGACATTGGCTAATTAAATTAGCTTGCTACGCCTTGCTCTCATTGTTCACCACTGTTGTGCACGCGGATGACTAAAAACAATCATTTGTCTCATGACCAGCCCTTTAATTTCATTGTTTGTGTTCATTTGACTTTGACTGCTTCGATACGCCAGTGTAGAGGAGAGCCTGGGGGGCTCTGCTGTTGTCAGTGAATAATTAGATGTTTTTGTGTTTCAGGGCACAGAATCTAATGAATATCTGTGAGGTTCTTTTGGCCCCTGTGTCTCAGGATAAGATACAATGGCGCTGTAGATTGTCACAGTATGGTATTGTATTAGAAATGATAAGTGAATCCAGGATGCTGAGAAATTTGCCCTCTTTAATTCTTTGATTCATTAATGCATCTTTGTACAAATTGAATGCGTGCTATTGAGAGCGCTGACGACTTGTTCGGTGCGTAATTTTGCGGAGAGACTGTGTACAGCTTTATGCTAGTTAATTAGCAACACAAATTTGCAGATACTGTGCATAGCTCTCATTATTAAGACAAATATCTGCTATGGTCTTCATAGCCCCGTAATGAATATATTCAGAGCTGCATTGGTGAGTTTTTTATGTTCTCTGAGCTGTATGAGTTCGCAGTGCACGGCTGCCACTGAAACACCTGCTGACGTACTGTAGTTTAAACACCGTTTGTCGTTTAATTGACATAAAATGATTGATAACGGATGAGTAAAAGAGCGCCGTGCTGATCTCAGAAAATATATTTTGCTGTACACAAACAGGTGTGATAGACGAGCTGTGTTTTTTGGCGGTATGGTTTCATAAGGTTCTTAAGGCTGTAAAAATGTAAGAAGGAAATGGTTCTTTGAACAATCTTTGACGGAATGGTTCTGTGGGAACCAAACATGGTTCTTCTATGGCATCACTTTGAGGAACCTTTATTTTTAACAGTGTATGTTTAGCCTTGTGTTTGAAACCCGCATGACTTTATGCCGTGGAAAACGAAGGAACTTTTGAACAATATACCGGCCACTCTTTGCAATTACGTACGTTATTTTTAAGCTCATTAGCTTCGATAGCTCCAGTCTGTATTCACTATCGCTGCGTGAACACGATTGATCTGTATGTAGTTTACATTTCTCCTTCTTTGTTTTAAGAAAGAAAGATAGTCATACAGGTTTGGAACAGCATGATAATGGGTGAATGACGACAGAGTTTTTATTTTTGGGTGAATTCGTGCTTTAACCTGCGATGGAACCCAACAGCTCATATTTGAATGCGGAGCTATGGCTTCCTCAGTGGATCACAGACTCTTTTTCACAGAGTCCTTTTGTCTGCAGGGTTAGAAACAGTGGCTGATGTAAGAACACTGATGTGAGGAGCTACAGTAGGTTGGCAGGCTTACCGTCTTGTTTGCCGAGACTGACTTTAGATCTGTTTGGCTGCTTGTGATGCCAAGTCCAAAACCAACAGATGGGATGTGGCGCTTTAGTGCTGCTTCTATATGCGGCACTGGGCCAGAACACACTGACTGTCTGGCAGCCAGTTCCTGGGAAGAAAGCAAACATCTCCAATAGACTGTCATGGCCCGGTGGTTTACCGCGTTTAGAGCGTGCCGTTCCTGTCGCAAGTTTGACTCCCAGAAAGCCAAACGCTTCACACTGTAAACTAGACTCGAGATGTTTGTTAAGTAGCGTCCACCGTTGTGTCACTGAGTATTTTTGTTGTGTGCAAAAGACTTTACAACTGAAGAAATATTTAAAATGTGCTTTTAAATGATATGGACTGGTGAGATGGTGTCACATGACTAACCAGTAAATGACGAATACTAGTAAATACATTATAAGGTGGAGGAGATACAATACTGAAATATGAGGAATCAATACACGGTTTAAAAATAGGTGTAAAAATGATAGTTGTGCTTTTCTGTTCAAGAAGCGTTTGGCTTTTGAACTTGTTTACATTAACGTGTTTGTGTGTTAACTGGGTCAGTCTAAAAATGACTTTTTTCTTTTTTTAACCATGGTTTGAGCTAAAAAGTGATTGTTGTAAGTTTTTATTGCTTATAAAACTTGTTGGTGTTGGAGATTTTGGTCTTTCCCATCCAAATATGTAAATCCCACCTGTAAATCTAGCTTTGAAGTCTTGGCTGGTTGGTTCAAAATGTTAAAAGCTCTCTCTCTCTCTTAGTAAGTCACTTTGGATAAAAGCATCTGCTAAATGAATAAATGTACATGTAAATACATTACAGGTGTACTTGTATATCTATTGCACTTTAAAGTATGTAATGCAACCACTTAAGCAATTACAAAGCAAGTGTTCCTGTAGTTTTATTGCTATAGCATTGAACTAGCAACACCAAGGTCACAGATTCATTACCAGGGAAACAGGTACTGATAAAATAACCATCTGAGCACGCTATGAGCGTCTTTCCAGTGTGTGGACGTAGCTGCACTGAGTCTCGCTCTCTGAGAGACAGCAGAGCAATAAAGCCTGGCTCAGCTGTTTCCTTATCACAACTGCAGAGGGTTTAAACACCAGCACACAGTCCCTAGCTAAAAGTGAAGTTCCCAGAACGCTGGCTAACGTTCTCTAAAAGTTATCTTAAAGTTATGAAAAACCGTTCTTGCAGTAACGTTGGTAAAAGTTTTCAACATTATATATTGTATATATTATATTATATATTTTCTACGTTTTTTTGACTACTTTACTTTAACTACTATTTTTAAGTAGTTAGTGGAACATTAAAAAAAAGCTACAGATTTAAAGAAATGTTTGAATAACGTTCTTATAACCCAGCAGTAATGTTAATACAATGTCTAAAAAAATGGAACATTTTTGAACATTAATAGAACCTTTTAAAATAACATTTTTGTTACTTAATGGAAACTTTAGGGAAACATTCTTACAACCTAAAGATGTCAGCTGGTTGTGAACCAAATCCATTAGAACTTTAATCAGGAAACACGATCACTCTATTCTTCTCCTTAACGCACCGAGCCTCCGCGCTCAGATCCTGCAGCACTTTACCGCCAGCTAAGAGGGCAACAGGACCTGGAAAAAGCAGCAGATGAGCAAAAAGTTTAATGATCTTAAATCACTTTGAGAAGCTCTAGGGAGACGATACAAATATATCATCCGTTGTTCTCCTCATGACTGTGGGGAATATTAGAGACGGGGGGCGAGAAAGACAGGTGTGATGAATCCTGTCACGCTGCTAAATCAGTCACACCATGTTTATCTGCTGCACTGATAGGTGCTCGACTTCTTTGGCCTTGTGCTTCTCTGCAGGGTGTAAATCTGGAGCACAGAGGGGCTTTAGAATGACTACAACTTAAAACTGCTCTGCTCCCAGCCAACAGCTCTGTTCTAAACCCGCTGTTTTCTTCCTCTAACCGCCCCATCCTCCCTTCGCCATTTGTTGTCATATCGTGCCAAAATAATCAAACGCAAATATCCCTTCAGGCTCCCGGGACGCAGGCTTGTCACTAATTAGGGATGTTTTGAGAAGTTTGGAATCCCGGGGATATATTTTTCCCTGGTGGGGCTCGTCCTCTCATCTGGTTCCCAGTGTTGTTCTCATGCAAGCCACAAGCTATAGGTGATGTCTTTAATCTCTCCCTTTGGCTTTATTTCTCATGAAATGAGCCCCGGTCAAATGAGCTGTTTGTTTTGTTGTTTTGTTTTCCCACTTCCCTTCACGTTTCCTTCCTGTCTTCCGATCAAATTAGGGCACATAGTAGCTGTTAAATAATGTATAACCTTTTGAGGTTATACATTAAAATCTTTTAAGAATGACAGACGGCATTAATTCACTGCTTTATAGATTATATGTATAGATGATGTTCACCTGGGACATCTCGTGCAGTCCTGCCCGCTCATTACCTCAATTTCTCAAATTTGCCATTAAGACAACAGTTTACACACGTGAGTCATTTCCTGTGACCGCTCATTTCCCGCTTTATCAGCACTAACACCAAGGTCAAATTAGCATCCAAAAAACCATCATGAAAAATCACAGCTATGTTTAATTGTTTGTGTTGTTGTGTTGTGTTTAAACATTCTGCTATTTTTTCTGCTGATTGATGAAGTAACCGTTTATAATACTGTAACTCATTTTCAGTCTGATTATAGTTTTGCTTTATGTGTCTGAAACAGGTGATCATGTCTCTTTCATTCAGCCTTAGATCTGCGGCTTGTTAAGAAAGCTGAAAAATAGTCGTATTCTTCGTTTGATAAATCAGAGGCGAAGCGCATAGCTCGCGAGCAGCTCAATGCGTTTCTGTCGAGAATCTCCTTTATACATGTAAATTCGTCCTTGTGAAGCACTCGCTCGCTGCGAGCCACGTGCCTTTATTCATTTTCCCTCGCTCGTAAGCGTCGCACTGATTGAGACTTTAATTTCTTTCATTTGCGATCCCCTTTTTAGCTTTCTCGTAGACGCTTCTGTGGCGGTTGTTTTTGAAACGTAGCTCAGAGCAGCACAGAAGTCAATGCCCCATCCGAAGCCTTTGTCAAATCCATTTTCATGAAATAGAGAAATGAAAGACACGCTCGATTTTAATTTAGAAATTACGTTATTTATCATAATAATGGCCCTTTAAGAATAATTTGGGATGCTTTAAAGGTGAAGCTGCACAGAAAACTAGCAAAACAGAAAACAAAATGGCTGCTTTCAAACAGGTAACAAACATTTGTCTCCAGGTGCTGCGTAGGTGGAAAATAACTTTTTTTATTTTATTTTATTATACTTTTTTTATTAGCTCTACAACCCTATTTATTCTGGAGAAGTTGCATCTCTAAATTAATTCCGTTTAAAGCCACTACATCCATCAAAGCACCGCTTTGTACCAAATCTATCGTCTTCAGAAATAAATTTCACAACAATTACTGTCAGACTGTTGTAGGTGGTGTTTCTATAATACTTGATATAATAGTCTCATGAAAGTTTATATTATTTGTTTATATATATTTTCATATTTATTTGTTTGCCGAATGTCTGTCAGTCACTCTTGAAAGTCTGCGGTTAGTCTGCGTTTTAAGTTTTCCTAGAACACTCAAAATACTTGGCTTTTGCAATTTAATGTAAACATTAGGGAAATGTTTTTACAACCTATAATTGTTAGCTAGAATTGGCCCAGGCCTTTCAGATTGGAACATTCTGATCAAACCGGCCCACATTTAAGAACAAACAGAACAATCTTGTCCAATCCCCTTCACTGATCCAAGGCCAGACTGCGGTTTGCAGTGGCTTTAGTGTCGGGTTATCCCAAAGAAAATTTCTCTGAAGTGTTTAGGAGGAGATTCAGTAAAAAGCCATAAATCTCAGATGGTCCAGAACAGTATGTTCTGCCATGAGAGCACTTTACAGAGTAATGTGATAACCAACATTCACGGTTTCCTCATTTTCTTCTTTGTTTCTGTAATCACTTTATGTATTGAAGGTAAGATGTATTCACTTGTTAACTGGAAACTGTTACTTTAACAATATATTTAGAACGTTAATTCCCAGCCTGGGGGATGTGTACTAGTTCTAGAAGGGTTCTAGAAGGCACTATAGAAATCAGTTTGTAAATGTTTAAAGATTTAAATGTTTTGTTAAAACTCAAAGGTCTATCAAAATATTAGAGAAAAAAAAATATTTATTGCAGTTTTTGTTGTTGGTATTCATTCACTTTTGTTGGGTTCTGTTATTTGTGTTTAGATGACACTTGTAGAACATAATGCATACACATATAGGCCTGTATAGAGGCTGTACAGAGACTGTATAGAGGCTGTATAGAGGCTGTATAGAGGCTGTATAGAGACTGTATAGAGGCTGTATAGAGACTTTATAGAGACTGTATAGAGGCTGTATAGAGACTGTATAGAGACTGTATAGGAGCAGATTTCTGCAGTAATGTTTTTTACCCGTCTTATACACTGTTTTTTTATCCTGTCAGCTGTCACAACTAATCAAACCACATCAAACTAAATGCAGTCTGAAAATAACAGATTCTCTGTTTTTCTGCTTCAGCTTGACAGGAAGCTGCGTGCCTGTTTTTCATTCAGAATATTGATTATTTTCAGTTTATAGTAATATTGCCAAATTTGCTGTTAATCATATTCACAGTAACGATAAATAATAGTGAGTATAATGTGATTTAAAATGAACAGATTTAGTTGGATTTAGCTTTATTAATGGGGCTGTGTGGGTAAGACAGAAGAGTTGGAGAAAGACTCGACAATGTCTAAATACTGAAGCAGAAAATAAACAGCAGACACACATGCTCGTAAATCTGTGGAGATCTGCAGTTTGTCTGCCACACTTTGCCAGGCACCTCATTTGGTTGACCATGCCTGTAGTTAGTGGTGACAGGGCGGTCCTCTGTTTCTCTTGAGGTTTCTCTGAACACTTCACAGATTTAATTAGACGGTTTTCACGGCGACCTTTAGCGGTGATGATGTCATCCTGCTGAAGCTTCATACTATAAAAGTAACCGAGACCTTCCATTGACTCGCTTACTCTGTTGAGCTCTCGGAAGCAAAGAAACAACCTTCCGACTCTCCTCACGTTATGTCACAGAGTTGCATCACTTCCAAACATGTTTAGACTGGAAAACCTCCAGCGGCGCGAGAGCTTGGTACCTGATCCCACTCCTCCAGTTAACACGCCGAAACACAATAGGTGGATTTCATATTGCCTCAGCAGAGAGGGTATTACAGGCTTGACCTTGAATTTAAGCATATCTGAGAGATTAAAACCAAAGAAGGAACAATTTTATAGCCTTTTATTTAATTAAGCCTTTCTTTTCATTTGCTTATTTATTCATTCTTCTTTTTCAAAGCTTGTCAAAACTCACTTTCAGTGAGAAGGGAGTCTTGCTGTTTACCTTTTATTTGCATTGAATTTATTTAACAGTGCCCGCAGAGATTAAAGGGTGAACAGGGCCAGAATGGGGCTTTGACTACAGTGTTGTTGATCTTATTTGAGCGGCTGCGAGTTAAAGCTGAACTGTCATTTCTGCATCACAAGCATCAACAAATGGACTTGCAAAATTTCCTGTCTGCCATCGGTTGGACAAAGGGAAGATATTTAAAATTTAATGTACAGGTTTATGAAACAAGATTTCTTACCATGTGAAATATTGATCGAGCTGAAATTACTTTATCAGAATAAACAGACCGCGGAGTGATACGCAAAACATTAAACTAGCCTTGTGAAATAAATAGTTTAAATAGTATAGTCAAAAATAGTTTAGACACGTTTGACCAATGAGAATTGAGTATTCCAGCTAGCATGCAGTTTAATAAACGCAAGAAATTGCCAGAACAGGAAGTAAATGGACTTATCTGACTCGTCGACAGCTTGTGTTGTTTTTATTTTCTTCTTCACTGTTTATTGTTGCCATCTCATTATACAGTCATCATAAGCAGACAACAACAGCCTTCCTACTGTTCCAGCCCACCCCTGATCTAGTTAGCCCACATCTCCAGAGCTGATGGGTTATGAAGCTGACAGCTGAGCTTTGATGGCAGGATGGTGGGTAGTTGGCCCCAGGGCTCGGGCCTCTTCGCTTCTCCATCAGAAGCGATGCCTGCGTGGGCTCGGCCAGCCTGCGTCTCAGCCTCAGAGGGCTCGCGCAAGAGAGAGACCGAGCTTTAACGTGATGTGACAGCATCCTTCTGCTGTTGGTAAATCCAGCACGGCGCTCACCAAACTCCTCACAGCGATCCGACTCATTCTTTACCTCCGCTGCACGGTGTGGCATTTCATGAGCTGTGTGTTGAGGTCCCTCGATCATTTTGACAGTATCTCTCTCTGTCTCTCCTCACTTTCCCTTCTTCTGTAATTACAGTTATGCGTATGATATTTAGGGAGGTGATGATGATGGTTTTTCTAGGTTCTTGTGTTATGGAGATGGTGTGAGGTAAGACACAAAGGCAAACACGACGTGTACCCTGCAATACGACACTACAGACTGAAAGTGTTGACAGAGTAAACACTCCATTAGGCTGTCGGCTCTGCACCACAACAGTTCATTTGTGCACGGTGATGGAAGATTGTTTTTTAGGATCAGTAGCGAGTGCGACCACAGCTGAACTCATGAGGAAACACACAGTCCACAAGCCTGAGAACACAATACAAATATAAGATTTAACCTTGGAAATACATTTCGGTACATTTTAGGATTTTAGGATTTTGGAAAAAATAAATAAACAAAGACATAAATCATAATTTGTAGTTCACTAATCTAAAACTAAATAATGACTACACGTGATATTGTCCATTTTCTGTCTCCTGTATTTAAAAGCCCAGATTTCTTTCATTAACCGCACAATGGGTTCGATTCCCGGGGACCACACGTACTGATCAAACCTATAGCTTAAAAGCGCTGCAAGCATCGGCCAAATGCATAAGTGTAAAATGAAGATGTATAGAAAATGAAATAACAAACTGGAAGCTTTTTTTATTAGGCCTCTCAGACGCTTGAACCTCACTGTAGGTAACACAGTATTATGTCATGAATCTTCTTTTGGGTGGCTCCACTCCACCGTTGGGTTTTGACTGACAAGACGATTTGCTAATCCAGATGCGTAGCCCATATAAACGAAGACCACGGCTAAACATTTTAACATTTCATTATAAACAGAGGAGGGCCCCCGGGGCCCCTGAGGAAACGGCTGTCTGCTACGTCAATCATATTACTAAAGACATTTCAGTGCCATTCAAAAAATACCCTGTGGGCCCAGAGCTCTGTTTTTCACTTTTTCCCATCTCTTCTTTTTATCTTTGTTTGCCAATCTTCTCTCCTCCTTCAAACATTCCAGGACCCTCAGCCATGAGTTCATATTTTCACCATCTCTGATTTATTAACTTTGGAAAGGAGCAGAGCGTGTTTAGCTAATCATGTCAGTTAAGGGAGAGAGAAGATAAAATTGCCAGCTGCAGGCCTCAATTTACAAATTATCAAAATAGTTTACTGTTTTCATTCATCTTCATTTGAGTAATGTAACAGGAAAGCCAGGTTTCAGGTGTGCGTTTGACTACCTCCCACACAAAATGGCTTTTGGCCTTCATGCCATATGCGATTCCATCGGTATGTTTAATTTTTCAGGGAGTGACCAGACAGAGAGCTAATTTAAAGAGTCTTAAAAAAATATCCTTTCCTGGTTTCTCACTTCAGTGGCTCCTTATAATGGATAACTAAAAAGTCTTAAAATTATAAACCTTTATGCTACGAAATGTCATTTCTACCTCATGCAAAGTCTGTTGACAATGTCGTCCGATCCTTTGCATCCGAGTGTTTACCAACATTCCTGTTTCTGTTTGGAATTCTGTGCTTGCAGAAGAACGTATGAAGGGAATTATAGGATGGCTTTTAAAGGAGCAGCTCTGTAAACACACAGGCGGCTAGTGGTCTCAGCCTAGCAGAGATAAAACCTAAAGCGCCATCCCATTTTCTCTTTAATGTGTGGTGAAGACAGTATATCCGTTCTCATGCCAAACACACGACATTAAAATAAGTACTTCCCCATGTTTTCAATAGATTACATTAAAGGAGAGTTCTGTGTCTGTACACTGTATGTTGGTTCCAAACAGAAGCTCGATATTGTATCCATTTACTGCAAATCTCAGTTCAAACAATTCTGTTTAAGTAAACCATAGGGAAAACACACAACTTTCTAGTTTCCAGTTTTGGTGTAGTAACTCCATCCATTTGCTTCGTTCAAAACATTTGCAAGCTGTCTGCAGTGATCGTGTGTGTGTGTGTGTGTATAAAGCAGACACACACACATATACATACAGCATTTGATCTGCCATCTTACCAGTTGGTTTACTATTTATAGTGGTCTGTTCATTTTTTTATTTTTAATTTAAAGTGCTGCTTCAAAATTTGCGTGCTTTATATTTATATATGTATAGCATATATCTAACCCTGTATCGTACTAAACACTGGTCAGCACCAATCAAAATTCATTTTTAAAATACAATTATTATTTTTGTAATAATTGCGTGTGTTGTGTACTTTTATGTTTATGTGTTTAAGAACATTGTGGCATTAGCTTGGTGTTATGCAAACATCAAAAGTCTTCCGTGTGGAGCACTTTATATGTGATATAATTACACACTACGTGTGATATGAGATGCTGCCTATGTAGAGTGTTCCAAATCAGTCACTTAGGAGGTCCCATGGCGCTTCAGATGCGACCTTAGAAGGCAGCTGCCTATAGAGTTCTGGAGGGTTGTCATCCACTGCAGAGTTTCAGAGCTGGTCACCTTCAAATCCGTCCTGCCGTCTCTGTATATAAATCTCCATGCCTACAGATCGCGCGAGCGCTTCGTTCAGAAGCTGATGAGGCAGGCCCGGGCCTATTTTCTGCCACGTATCGTGTCATACAGAGAGAGGGGTTGGAGAACAGCTTAATCCTGGGGACATTTCCATAAGTAAATAGCTGAATACTGACAGAATGTTCTATAAATGAACCTGAAGGAAGCGTGGCCTTCCACCAACAGGACGGAGATGATTGGAGAGAAATGGAACATGCTGGGGCATGCTGGGTAGTTTTGCTGCTGGGTGACAATGATGAATGTCTGCGCCTAAATAGAACCGATTTTTACCTCCTTCGCTTATTTACATATTGTTTGTTTAGTTGCTTGTTTGTCCGTCTGTCTCTCTTCATTTGTTTTGAGAATAGGGCCGGCATTGTGCATTTACACCTTTTGACGGATTGCGTTCCGGCGTCTTCACTCAACAGTCGCTGCATTGCGTCACTACTCATTTGCATGAAGTTAAACTTTATCGATTTTTATCGCTTGCTATTGCTTATCTCTCCAGAAATCAGCAGCTCTCACTGAAAGTGAATTACTTCCGGCCCCTGTCAGCTGTTGTTGTTGTCCTCATCCATCGCTTTGGCTAAAAGCAAATGAGTAAATATTCATTCATCATCTCTCTCTAATTCTCTAATTCATTCATTCATTCACACAGTGCACATGCTCAATGCTGTGCTGTTCATTAAACAGGGCTGATAAACAGCGGCCCGTCACTCTGTCTGGCCTTGACTATTATTACACTGAAAATACAGGCACCATAACAGGGTGGAAACTTCTAATGGAACGCCACAGTGCCTTTACTGCTAACTAGACACGTATCACAAACATAGCCAAGAATCTGCTGGAGCTCAGCCACAACTAGTAAACTCTCCTAACACATTAAACACTCACACTAACCACAACCACCATGTTTTTTAAACCAACACATAAAGATCTCTTTCTTTCTCCTTCTGTCTCTCTCTCCCTCTCTCTCTCTTCCTGTCTTCCTCTCTCTCTCTCTTCCTCTTGTCATCTTTGGCATCTGTTTCATTTGTCTTCTCTTCAGTCATTTGTCTTATTCCACCATCGAGACCATTTTCTAGTATTGATGGTTTTGTAGTTTGGGTTGTTCCCTTGATGAAGCCTGTAAAATTGGCAGTTTAGTTCATAAGCGTTCTGCTCCCGCGCCACTGAAATGATTTGTACTGTTTGAGAATACGGAACAACTTCCAATGGCACAGTGCTTTGCCATGCAAAATGAGAAGCATACTTTTTTTTTCCAATAGACCTCTTTCCCAAACTGGAATTTTGCGTCGTTGATGAATTATTGCCATTATACTGCACTTACTATTGCTTTTGCCTACAAGATGAATCGCTTATGCTAATATGTTGTGTTGTCTTAGATTTTTATTTGCTCCTTTCCCATTTAAGTTTGCTACAAAGTGAGAAATAAAGCTCCATTAGGTATTGACTGCATTAACAAGGTAACTTATTTTCGTTTGTGTTTAATTTGGCCACATTATTTGCTTGTTAAACACACATGAGACGGTTTTCAGTCTTGCTGCCTTAAATACTGTGTCGTGGGGATGTAACTCTGGCTGTTTGCTGGAGCTTTTCGTTTTTTTAGACGTTCCTGGAACATGTATGTGGAGAAACCTGAATCTGTGTAACCTGAAATTAATTATACCCTCAGTAATAAAGGCAGTAGGGAGAGATGCGTGTACAGTTCTTTATGTAACCACGGTATGACTAACACGATGTCAGAGGGCAACGCTACTGTAGCAAGTCAATACTTTTAAATGAGCGTCTCAGAAGGTATAATCAGTAATTCCTGAATGAGTGCAGCCTAAGATTTATATCAGGGACTGAAAACAGTGTTTCCCAGCAGTTTTCTGTTAGATTCAGAATATAGCTGCGAAAGCATTTGTGTTGTTGCACAACTAACAATGTAATACAGAGAATCTTAGACGCGGGTCATTCCACATTTTGTTTTGATCTGATTCCACGTTCTGTCAATGCTTATCGGTTGTTATCGGTCTGTATTAAATAAAATGGTGTTTTATTTCTGTAGAACAGAGTCGTTTAACATTAAAAATACATGATTGATATTTAAAAAGGCTTAAATTGCTTAAAATTATTAGTCTCGTTTTTGTTTTCCATTTACAAACATGAAATGCAGAACATAATCAGTCATTTTCTACAGTTCAGTTATATTTAATAACACAAAAAACTATTAGCCTATAATAAATGTCACATTTAGCTTTGTCATTATTAAGCGTGAAACAACAGATGATCTTTTCTCTGTCATTAACCTTTTCTCTCTCTCTCTCTCTCTCTCTCTCTCTCTCTTTCTCTCTCTCTCTGTGAGTGAGTTGGGCGAGCACTGCTTGTATCTTTCAGCATTATTGCCTTTATTCAGATGAGCAGAATCAAAACTGGTTTCTTAACATTTAATCATCTAGCAGATGCTTTTATCCAAAGTGACTTACAAATTAAGAACAACAGAAGCAACGAGTTTCTATCCTGTGCATATATTTGATGACATCATATGGCATGCATTCATTTTCAAGCTAAATAACCGATGCAATGATTTAGTGTTAAACCAAAATCACTTAGATCAATATTTGTCCTCTCAATACAGCACCAGTATCGAGAGTATGGATTTTTCAAGATTAATCTGCACATCCCAAGCAAATGCAGCAGTTTCAATGCATTTAATTCTCAGCTCTCCTTGTGTTTGCTTCCGCAGTTTAATTTATGGACTTCCATGGATGTTTAGCCCCTTTAAACTTTGGTGTTGATTTTGTGTAGTTGCCTGCCAGCTCATGGAGTCAGGAGCTCCACTGCTGATGACTGATTGGAGGAGAGGAGGAAAAGAGGCGGGGTGATGGTGGGCGGGTGTTAGTGTAGGGCCATGGAGAGGACTGTCCCATATACAGAGATGAATCCTCTCCACCAGGCCCGCTGCGTTAACACGTCCACAACTGGACCTATAAATTACCCCTCCAGGCGTTTTACGGGCCCTGCTGAAACCTTCTTGGCTTCCCCCCCTGTTCACATCCACTGCCGAGAAGATAAATCATTTCTGTTGCTCTTTCCATCTCCCCAAAGATGCTTACTCTCCTCTCCTTCCACTGTTCCTCACTCGCTCATGCGTTACAAGTCCAGAGAAGGGTAAACATTGAAAAAACACGGAGTTTAGCTGGTCAGCTGCATCCGTTGGAGGAGGTAGCCAGGGTTGTTATGATGCTCTCGGGAGAAAAGAGCTGAAATAAACAGGTGTGGGCTGGACTTGAAGGATGATAAAGGCCCATTGCTGAATCCCACAGCCCCCGAGAAAGAGTAGCCATCAGGGACTCCGAGGTCGGGAAGGTTGGTTGACAAAGCAGCCACATAACATGCTGTTTTCCAGGGTCCCATGCAGTAATCCGGATACGCCACGTGTAGGCCCGGTTCTGCATCACTGGATCTTGGAACAGGCCTGTTAAAAGGCCCGTTCAAATGTAACATTTTAACAGGCTTTTCGGGCCTGTGGGCTTTTTATCCGGAAAAAAAAACGAGGAAAATTCCAGCTGTTTTTCCTTTCTTCACTCTCCCATTTCTTCATCCAGGATCATCAGTCCAAATTTTAAGGAGACGTTTTGCCAGGAAGTGGATTTGAAAAGCTAATCAGCCGGGGAACATTTCTCAACGTGATTTTATGCTCTAAATACTCCTCCCTCACCTTCATCATTTTCAAGATAACCGAACAAAAAAATTTGCTTCGCATTTCACGGAATAACGGCGGCAATAAATTTTAGTTTAGCCTATTTTGTGCTTCAATTGAAAAGTATAATCTGCGGTCTACCTCCATAATTGTTATACATGTTCCGTTGTGCTACTTGCTTCAGAACTTACAAGACTCGAGGGGTTTTTCTTTGGCCTATTGTTATATCCCTTAATAAGGATTTTTTTGCTTGCTTCATATTTTCTCGTGGATTGTGTGGAAGTGAATAGCAGGGCTAGAGATTAATGAGAGATAGAAGCTATTTTTCACATCTGTAAATGCTGGTGCTATTCCTGGGCCATGGAAAGATCACTGCGGAGAGGAAGAATTACAGAGTTTTCCTGTGATCTTAATCTCTGGGGGTTTGTTGTGTACTTATTACAAGAAGCATGTGAAATGTGAAAATAAACACAGTCCACATGTCACGTTATACTGTGCTGGTTCGGAGAACTGTTAGTATACACTACATTGCCAAATATTCGCTCACCAATCCAAATAATTAAATGAAGGTGTTCCAATCACTTCCATGGCCACAGGTGTATAAAATGAAGCATGCAGACTGCTTCTACAAACACTTGTGAAAGAATAGGCTGCTCTCAGGAGCTCAGTGAATTCCAGTGTGGTACTGTGATAGGATGCCACCTGTGCAACAAGTCCAGTGGTGAAATTTCCATCCCTACTAAATATTCCACAGTCAACTGTCTGTAGTATAATAACAAAGTGGAAGCGATTGGGAATGACAGCAACTCATCCACAAAGTGGTAGGCCACGTAAACTGACAGAGCAGGGTCAGTGAATGCTGAGGTGCATAGTGTGCAGAGGTCGCCAACTTTCTGCAGAGTCAATCGCTGCAGACCTCCAAAGTTCATGCGGCCTTCAGATTATCTCAAGAACAGTGTGTAGAGAGCTTCATAGAATGGGTTTCCATGGCCGAGCAGCTGCATCCAAGCCTTACATCACCAAGTGCAATGCAAAGTGTCGGATGCAGTGATGTAAAGCAAGCCACCACTGGACTCTAGAGCAGTGGAGACGTGTTCTCTGAAGTGACAAATCACGCTTCTCCATCTGGCAATCTGATGGACGAGTCTGGGTTTGGCGGTTGCCAGGAGAACGGTACTTGTCTGACTAAATTGTGCCAACTGTGAAGTTTGGTGGAGGGGGGATTATGGTGTGGGGTTGTTTTTCAGGAGCTGGGCTTGGCCCCTTAGTTCCAGTGAAAGG
>JAZGTJ010007541.1:0-22668 GCA_036877575.1 Botia almorhae
ATATTACGTTAAAGATAAAACCGATTTTCATTCAAGCAAATCGATGTAAACTACACATTCGAGTTAATCGATAAAATCGATTTATCGCCCAGCCCTACTTTCACATGGAGATGAATATATGTGTGTGTGTGGGTGTGTTTATGTGTATGTATATATATATAGCTGCATGTATAGAAATGGCTTTACCTGAATGCCGGGGGGTATATTGTAGATAATCCGGATGGTTTTGCAGTCAGGGTGTCCAGGAAGTGAATGAGGAATGACATGGTATTCCATCTTGCCTGGTGGCTGGTTTCCTGTTTTAACACCATAGATGGTTTTACAGGTGGGACACTGGAGGCTTCCATCTTTGTTGCCATTGTTATACATGGCCACCAGACACTGCAAGTGGTACTGATGTCCACACTGAGAGAGGCGACCAACTGATTCAGCTCGAGAAATGCCGCCCACTCCTGGTCCTTTATAGCCCGAGGGGCCACAAAGAGACTCCATACAGATAGTACAATCCTAAAAAAACAAGTTTTTAGAATAGACAATTACACATCATTTTACCAGCAAATAAAAATACAATTGTGTAATTAAGTATAAAATGTATATTTACCTCCTCGGGTGGGTTGCGGACTTTCTGAAGATATCTTCGAACAACTTCTTCTGAAGTTCTGCCTGCTCAAATAAAAGAATTTAATGGAACAAAAACAAGAATTTCAATGATATGAAATGATATGAAGATTATACACAAACAGTTCATTTAAAAAAAGGGCATGTACTCCTGACCTTTGCGGGCCTGCTTTTTTGTGGTCTTGCGACAGCAGTGGCCAAGGCCTGGCACAGGTTTGATGTCACTCTTGCTGACGGGTGGGGGGTGGAGCACAAGCTTGGGTGGGCGGGTCAAACAGACCGGGAGTCCAGCGGCACTCATTAGAATACCAGTGATACCTAACCAATGTTTATTGAGCATTCCATTGTGTATTATTTTGCCTATTATTTGTAATTATTCAAATATGCTGCCACAACTAATCATCAGAGTCGCTAGTCATAACTTATTTGTAAGCTGTGTCTCACCTGCCAAAGCTGGATGGACAGGACTGGATCCATTTAAGTTCTTCACTGGAACAGTGGGGACTCTATAAAAACCATCAACACCCCATAAGACATTAAATGAAACATCCTCTAAATATGCAAGTAGCCATTCACTAAGCAGATCAAAGCAATAAACAAAAACACACCCTCACCTTAACGCTCTGATCTAGAATCATAATCAGGATCTAAACAGAAATAACCATGTTGCTGTCATGGCTACACCTGTTTGGCATCATCACCCCCGCCTGCTCTGACCTGATGGCATGCAGAGTCACGCTGCAGTATGTAAACCAGGTCACACCTTTTGTAAAACCTCAGCTAACAAACCCTCCAGCTGGCAGTGAGTCAGCAGACAGCAGTGAGCACTGCAACACAACCTCATATGACCAGACGACCTGCTGCTGTATTGTGCTGTATATCTTTCCAACCTGAGCAGCCCACCATTACAGAACACACCAGTCAGTTAACTACACAACTTCAAACTCCAGCCACTTCAATCCTGACAACAAAGATGTTCAGCAAATACAAGCACCAGTAAAGCCAACTAAAGTCATTTCCATTTTACATTCCAAACTAAAATTCCACCTTTAATTCTATTTTAAAGCCAAACCAAAGGACTCCACATTCGATTTTAATGTCTAGTATCCTAAACTGTACAAATGACTACAACAGATCTTACTCCCTCAGGGGCAACTGCTAAAAACTAGAACAGAACAACACACTCAAAAACATTCAACAAAACACGTTCAAAAATACCAAAGACACTCACTGTTTGGCCTTGATAACTGTCATGTCAAATTTGAAAACAAAAGAATCAGAAGAGCAGGAGAAAAGCAAGGGCAACGTCTCGATGTTGACTGAAGTTCTTCAGCACGGTGTTAAAAGGATTTCCCTCATGAAGGCTGAAGTCAGTGTTGTCTGGATGAGACTGTCAGCTGTGTCTCTTATAGGGCTAATCCTTCAGTTTCCATCTGTTAGGAAAAGAGGTTATCCACGTCACAAAGACAGGATTACCTCTCAACGTCACACTCTGCCATAAGGTTCCATCACACCAGCACAAGAGTGTGCTCAACACCACATATATGGGCATGTACAGGCAGTGACTACAGTAACACACATTAAGATATATGCATTATAACAGTATGAAACATCACAGCAGCACTTGTTCTCTCCGTTACTGCTGATTTATAACAATACAGACCGCTGGCTCCCTCTAATCATTCAGAACAGGTTCTAACTAAAAGCATATGGATTAATGATACTGTACTGTACTGTACTGTGAGCAGCTGTCCTGAGTCACAATGTAGCAGAGTGATGTCCCATCACTGTACATGTTAACAGACATGTAAGTGGCCTCTAACACAGAGAAAGCTCCATACTCAGATCAATGTACAGGATGTGGATATAGTGCAGTACAGTGAGGTGTGAAGCTATGAGCTGCCATCAAGATTACAGAAATACAGAGCACAGATAAACTGCATGGCTTGAAGGCTTCGGTTTAACAGCTCGAACATTTCCTGGAGTCCTCAGATGCTTCATTTAAGCATCAAGATTCCCTCCAAATACAAACAAACAAACAAGACAATTGTTGACACTGTTAGAGCACAAAGACCTAAAGCCAATGTGAACACAGCTCTGATCATTTGAAAGAAGTGGATGAAAATGAGCTGTTATTCAAAACATCACATTTCCTCTGAATGAGACACATGTGAGATTACTGCACCTGATCATCAGAACATTTAAGCACAAATCTCTTTTGGCTGTCTGCTTAAGATTACTGCTGTGTGAAATAAACTATTTACATATTAGTTTTGATTCTGAAGGAAAGCAGGTGTGCTGGGTGAGGGTGAATCTGCAGTCAGGTTTGTCGGCAGTATTAGCACCCATATGGCAGCAGATGAATACACAACTCTCCAAACACACCACAGACAGATGGAGCCACTTCCTGACCACCAGAGCACAATGAAGAGTCAAGACACAGACACAGGCAAACATGGAACAGGTGGGGAAAGCAGGAGGCAGAAATCTTTAATGTCAGAGGGCTGCATAAACTCACCTCACAGCTCACACAGCTCTTTACAGAAGACTGATGACAGAATCCTATTGGCTGAATGTGTTCTGTCTGTTGTAGTTGGTGACCTGTTCTGTCATTATAAAGAACTACAAAGACAGTATGGAGGAGGTATCATGGTGTGCTGATGGTATTACATAGTAACACATAGTGCTGGATGATCACATTCATGGATGAAGGTACTTTGAAGAATGCCATAGTAGGATTATCCTGGAACATGTGAAAACATCCATGCCTGTATCATGACACTTCTCACTTCTTTTGTCAGCAATGAAACAAGGCACTAATAAAGAGGGCCAAGTCTAAAGAATTATTCACAACTACAGTTCCAGAACTTACACTGTTATGGGATGCACTAAAATACAGAATGTTCAACAACTATGATAATAAATAATGACCATTAAGTGATATGATAGAAATTATAATAATATTAATCATTTCGGTGTTTTAAAAGACACTGCAACCGTTTAGGATTTACAACCTTGGTAAAGAGACTTTAGTCTTGATAGATCCAGATCTTTTCATCCAGGCATGTTTCTAGCCTGAATGAAAAGATCTGGGCGGTTTAAAGAAGGAGCAAGTGAAAAAACTCTCACCTGACAGCCAGAAACCCACTTGACATGAGTAAAGAATGGCTCAGGGTCTGTGCTAAAAATATCTTCCAGTTGTGGCAAATAAAATGAAATTTAAAACAGGAACAAACAAATCCACATCCATTTTCACTATCAGCCCTCAAACTGTTCAGAAATAACACGTTTTTCTGGCTCCCTCTAGTGGTCAGATCCGCAATGTCTTTCACAATGTCTTGTAACTGTAGATTTGTTTGGCTTGTTGATTCTTAAGACAAAATGTTTGATGCTCTCGTCGTTTGTAAGTCGCTTTGGTGCTAAATGAATACATTTACATATATTAACTTTCTGTGGAAATCAACAGCATGTCAGTTACCTAAAATATTCATTTAAAACATCACCACATCAAATGAGTTGCCTAATATAACATACACATTATAGTCTCATATGAATGTTTTAAATTTACCTTTACTTAATAATGCAACATTTACAAACACTTTACAATAGACGGTTTAACTTCTTAAAGACATCTGCCTTCAGAAAGTGCCATCATTGTTTTGTGGGAAAACAACAGCAAG
The DNA here is from genome assembly GCA_036877575.1 of Botia almorhae. Lineage (NCBI taxonomy): Eukaryota > Metazoa > Chordata > Actinopteri > Cypriniformes > Botiidae > Botia > Botia almorhae. Next base: position 4,299 of record JAZGTJ010007541.1, read on the forward strand.
CATCAGCAATGGATTACTTGTGTGATGTTTTAGGTATTAGGCAGTTTGTGTCAATCGAAAACATTCCATTGTGTTACATAAAATGACAAAATCACTAAAGATATTAAAATTCCAACAACAGTTGGAAAAAATACCACAGGTAGCATTAAGTTACCCTAACTCTTAATCATTCACTGAGTGATCACTGACTAAACTCTTGTTTTGTCTTGTAGAATTAATAAAGGTCTGCGTGTCTAAGTTTTGTCCCGAGTGTATTTGTAAATATACAGATATGTCCCTTCACAGAAACAAATCCTTAAACTACAAAAGCATATTTCCTGTAAAAGTTTATAAGATATGACAGCGTTCAAAACAAACTTGATGTATAATTAAAAACGACCTATTAGAGGAGACATCATGAGATCTTAATGTGTGCATCCTCATTCTCCCATGTCTGCTTGTTCATTCATTTTTCCTCACCCCAGTAATTTGCATAAATCTAAAGATTGTCTAATGTCTGAGACAGACTTTTGTGTCCAGAGAACTGAGTGTCTCTCTTCCTCACAAACACACACACACACACTCTCTCAACATAAATACTTGCTCAGTCAAGCAACTATTCCCAAACTTCCATCACACTAACCTCCGAACCTCCTCTGTCTTTCCACTGACATGGCCTTTAGTATATTGTGTTGCAAATAAGAAACCCAAGCTGCCAACAAAGGTTGCCTTGGATACGCTCTCAGCATACGCACACACATGCTCTCAAAAGCACTTGCACAATGAGGCTAAAGGGGCCCCAGGACTGAACAGAGCCTGGGAACATGCAGAACACCAGGAGAGCAGCCTCTGATGAACCCTTTTCCCATCTACAGAACTCCATCTAGAAAACTTCCTTTTAGAACTATGTTAGTATTTCCAAAACATATATATATATATATATATATACATATATACACACACACACCTGCCACAGAAGCACGGCTGAAACTGCATTATTTATATATACTAACATGTTTTCTGTTAAGCTATTTTGCAACAATGAACACAAACATGGGTGCCCCAGAAACCTCCCTGAGATTCAGGATCTGTCATTGCTAAAGATGCTTCCAAGCCTCTGTTACAATTCAAAAACATCACATTAGTTTGTCCACTGAGGAAATCGATCATTTTATTGTAGTTTTCAACAGTGTGAACAGATACTGTGGTGGAGGGACACACAACAGTGCTGATCCTGCAGCCTCACCATCAGTACAGACACTCCTGTCCCAAACACATACTATTGATTAAGCCATTTTTACTGTGTCAGCCTAGTCAGCAATAAGTCATGTTTCATTTAAGTCATTACACTTATTTCTAAAGCAATGTCTTCTAGCAAGACCCATATGGAATCTGTGTGTACTTCAGAAAATCAAGAACATTACATACCTTTTAATCCATCATGAAACTATTGCTCCAACTGATTATCAGGTAGCACATAAATAGCACATAAATCAGGTAGCAGCCAACATCAAGTACAAAAACAGAAACACAGGCACAGATCATGTGGTCAAGATGGTAAACCTGTGAAACCCTGCTGATAAGATTAAGAGTTGACTTGCTGCAAAACACTAAATCTTCAAAGACTTATAGCATGAAAAACTGATTACCATCTAAACAAGAGCATGAGCTACAGCAAAACATATGATGTGTGTAGTACACATGCGTGTAGTAGCAGAAGCTTACCCTGATGCAATAAGTGCCCGTGATTGTGCCATGGCGATTCTCTGCAGGGCGGGACGGCTAAGACCAGCCAGACTGCTGCGAGGTGGCACTGGAGCAGCACAAGCTGAGGCTGTAGACACAGGACCCAAAACACGAGCAGAGGGCGTGGGAGCGCAGCTGGTCACTGTAGATATAAGGGAGCTGGAGGGTGTAGGTGCGGTAGGGTTGGGTGCAGAAGTAGTGTGGGGTATGGAAGAAGGAGGTGGGGGTGGCGGTACAGCAGGTGGAGGAGGACGGTTGGATATTGACAAGGCTGCAGTGGCTGAACTCAGGAGTGAAAGGGTGTGTCCGAATCCTCCACTGCCACCTGAGGTTGAGTTTCTGTGTGGGGAGAGCACTCGGGAAAGAGAGGGAGGGTGAGGCAGGGTAAGCGAGTATGAATGCACTCTTGAGGGTGCTTTAGGGCTTGGTGGTCTGGGTGCCGGAGGTGGTTTACGCCCCAGAGTTTGAGCCATGCTAGGGGTCTTGACACCCAAAAGTAACATACACTGCTGGCAGGAACATGGCTGACCCAGTGAAGTGACAGCAGAAGCCGGGAGAGCTCCGCTGGGATAGGCACTTCCATTACCCCCACTCACTCCTGACACACCCACCCCCAAGAGTCCAGCACTTCCAGCAGATGACCAAGCATGGGGCTTAGGAAGTGGGCCAGACACAAGTGGGTAGGCCAGGTCTGAGCGCCTCTGAATGCGTCGGCGCCGCTGCGTCTGTCCATTGATCTGTGTCATACTCTGCAGGTCTATAAGGTAGCAGAAGCCCAGCGGTGTTAGGTCCAGCCAGGGCTGCTGTCGGTCCCGGGCCGCCTGGATGGCAATGCTTACCTCTGTGTCATATGGCGTCCAGGAGCCCGAATCATTCTCCCATTCCCAAACCCAACCCTGCCCTGGTGCCGACCGCGGGTCGTAGAAACTCCGCCGCACGGGTCTGAGAGTACCTGAGCAGAAGAGCAGAGATACATTAGCCTGTCAAACATACTAACAATTTGAAGACCCATGAAGGTTTTCCATTCCTGTGTTGACACATTTCCAATTGAAAAAGACATTTGTGTCAGGATACATATCAAAAAGACCTTTTTTTCTTTTCATTTAGATAACAAACAGCATTTAGTTTAAAAGTACATAAAATATAAAGTGTAATAGACAGTAACTCAATTAACACAGATTACCTACAAACTGCTAGTGCTAGTCTAAGGCATGCGTTATCTTCTAACAGTTCACTGTGTAAACTAGTATACTAGTGTACAGAGAGCCTCATGACTAACACAAGTATAACAAAAGCAACACTGTCTCTAAAATGCCAATAAATGACAACAATTGAGCAAAAACTGACATTTAATGGGATACCACGGAGATAACTTTTGTTTACCATACCAAGCTAATCAGATTCATTTGAGACAAAACAACAAATCATTTGTGTCTGTTCCAGACTCCACAGATCAGCTGATCCAGGAATTACTGAATGAATACTGAGTGCTTAAGCGGTAACCAGAAGATTATCTATCAAAGCCACCAATGACGTAGCTCTGTTAACATTAATTTCTCCATCACCTCCTCCCTCATGTTCCCCCCACCATGACCCTCTTCTCTCGGCTCCTCCATCCTCTCTTCAGCCCTACACAATGCTTTCTGTCAGTGTGGGTGATGGACTCTTCCAAAATTCTGACAGTCAACAATTCAGCTCTTTGTTTCAGCTTCACGTCGCCCTGCTTATGAGTTCAATGTATTCTTCCTTCTCATCAATACAACACGCATGCACGCATGACAAAACCTCCATCATTACATGTTTCTGGCAGAAGCACTTCTACATCGCCTGAGACAAGTGAACGGGAATTACAAATGTAAAGATTAAACAGGTGTTTTAATGTCAACAAATAAATAAATAAATAAATAAATAAATAAAAGACTGTTGCTGCTAAGGATTTTTGGGCCCTGCCATTTTCATACAACCACGATGAGCTTTCAAAGCATCTACAGTTTTATTGAAATCATCAGTACATTACGGTTACTGATGACTGATCACGATTTTGTCAAGTAACAAAGAGGAATCATAATATTATTAGCGTGTAGCGGATAGAAGAAACAGCATCATAAAGCCACGTATTAAAAAGGCAAGATATCTGATAAGAAATCGTCTCACCCGTGTCTTGACGAAACTGGTGCATAGACTGCAGGTCAATGATGTACGGCGATAGACGCGAGTCGACCTGGCCCAGCACCACGCTCCCGGCGCCGCGAGGGTCGCTGCGGATCACCGCCTCGATGTGATGAGACACCGCAGGGCTGTAGGGTCGCCAGCGCCCGTGCTCGTTCAGCCATTCCCAGACGACCACGGCCGAGGCTAGCAACATTTCATACCTGTGCAGGGAAAAAACTCACGTTCACAGTTATGTCGCTCGACGGTGTCTTCGCCCTGTTCGTTATATTGCAGCGGCTAATTCCCGTGCACAGGTGCGCGTTTATGAGCCGACGATTTCTTTGAGCACACGAGGAATATGTTATTCTGCATACTGCATTACACACAAGACCTTTCAGTAACGCATTTACTACTATTACATCCTTAAAATGCCAATCCAACACAGACATCTGCAAGCCGGATTTTTTATATCTATTCGTCATCAATCACCCGACTACAATATATATATATATATATATATATATATATATATATATATATATAAAATAATAAATATAAATTAGTAGCCTTTAAATTTGCCAAGGTGGCTGAATTGCTTTTTTATGTGTGAATGATAACGCGTTAACAACCTGGATTTTCGAATTGACGTTGAAAGAGCAAGATGCAAAAAGGCCCAAACGCGATACACGCACTCACCAGAAAGAGACCGCTCGCGTTTACTGCATGTAATCCATTACAGCTTCAAATTCCTTGAGCGAATCCATCTTAACTTGAGCAAAAGTATCCGTGCAATATAACAATAGTCCCGGATTTTCTCAGAGGAAATGCAGGTCGAGTTATTGCATTATTTCACTTTAATGGCCAGTCGACGCTGGCCGCTGATAAACACTCGCTATGTGACAGGACACACTTTTGCTCGCGTTATATAACGACATGTAAATGTCTCTCTGTTTTCTGCTAATCAATGTTTTATCCTAGCACGATTCTTCGATTGTTTGCGGGCGTCTGCCTACAGACACGCCCACTTGTGCAAACTGACCAATGACATACGTTGTTCCACGCCCACTGATGCATGACTGACCAATAGTCTACGCTGTTTTGTAACTTCCGACCCATAAGCGTCTCCTCCCCAAAATGTTACAAGCATAAGTGCGTTTGATGGTTCACGTACTTATTTCACAAATGAGCTGTAGTACGAATATATTAAGATTTACATGAAATTTAAACCAAATGAAAGTTTTGTTCGACGTTTTTCTGTAAGCGTGTAATGTGTTTCAAGAAAAGACGCGTGGAGATGCCGGGGATTGAACCCGGGACCTCATACATGCGAAGCATGCGCTCTACCACTGAGCTACATCCCCGTGTGCTTTCAACGAAGATATCCACGTTATACTGTTACGACTGCAACACTCCCCGCGCATTCTTTTGTATTGTTCCTTGCTTTTAAATATACGCCTTCATCTGTTGTTTTATTTCAACCATTTCCAACTAAATATGTTGACTAAGTGGTGTGTTTGATTTATAATTGTAACTTAAGTGGAAGTAAGATTTAGCACCTTATTACATTTCTTTCTGACAGACACCCTCATTTAATCATAAATCCTTCAGAATCATCAGTATTTCTCATCATTACCTTGATACGAGTCTAGAACACGTGTAAAAGAATAAAACATCATTAACAGACGGGCGACAGGGACGATAGTGGATCAGAAATGGTTTCATGGTTGCCGTAATTGTTGGTTCAGTTCATTAAAGTACTAAGATGACTTTAGTTATCCGGAGAAAACACTAAACGAGCACTGCTGATATGAAAGATATTTTAATGTCACTGCATGTGCACACACGAGCACTGCTGATATGAAAGATATTTTAATGTCACTGCATGTGCACACACGAGCACTGCTGATATGAAAGATATTTTAATGTCACTGTATGTACATCTCAATTAAAAAAAAAACAACGATGTCATAGAACAGTCAGTATGTTCCGAATAAAATGACAGCAAGTGGATAAAATTTTAGCATACAAAAACGTCAAATTAAAAATTTTTGATGGAGAAGTCCATCAAAGTCAATCTCATTTTTATCTACAAACAATGTTTTGCGACACTTAAACCCACCGGGTCAAATCAACGCATTGCCCAGCTCTTTCTAAAGCAGATCTCTGCTCATGTCTGGTCTTCTCATAAGGCAGTCATGTCATTTCCTTCATCTTTGCTTTCTTCAGACCAAATAGCACTTCCTGCAAATGGCTTAAAATCTACGAGCAATTCCACTTTCTCTTCGTTCTTCAGCTCTTCACTGTGTTTCTCATCCTGTTCTGCTGCATTTTCCTTCTGTTTCTCCACATCTTCTTCAGCTTCCTCTTCAGTCTTCTCCATGTTCTTGTCCTCTTTTTTCAGGTTGGCTCTCTCTCTCAGGTCAATGCTGGAATAGTCATCTGACGAATCATCCTTAACTCCATCACTGTCTTGTTCTTCCTTCTCTGCATGGCTTTCATTCTCATTGTCATTCACGACATCTTCCTCACCCCCTCCTTCATTACCTTGTAGGTCCTCCTCTTCCTCAACACGGGGTTGTGGCCAAATTCGGACATTAAATCTGTTTTCCACAACTCCAATGCCTTGTCTCAGTCGGTCACGTAGGCCACCTTCAGCAAAGATTATGCGCTGGACATCGTACTGTCCTTTTGTGTCTTTATTTAGTTTCCTATAGAAGTACACTAGAGCCAGAGCAAGTATGACCCATATGACGAGGAGGACAATGACAACTGTGGTGCTGTCACTAGAAGCACTGTTTGATGTGTTCATGGCTGGAAGAGCAAGAACAAGATGTTTAGACTCAAAGCTAGATGTGCATGAAGGAGAGCCTGAGGTCCTTCATTACTAAAAGAATACAGTAGATTAAACTATTCACATGTATAGAAGCGTCTGCCAAATGCATACATGTAAATATCATTTATACTGACTTAAACGAAACAAAATGCTGTACCATGAATGATAATTACAGTGAATAATAGGAATTACAAAACAGCTCAAAGGAAATTGTCCAGACACATAATTAGTGGAAATGTGCTTGTCTTAACAATTATATAAGCACATCAATCAGAGCTTGAAGGGGGTATTCAGTAAAACTGCTCAATAAAACGCAGTCAAATCCAAATGCACTTTATTTGCTCATACAGTCACTGAACTCCCGGCATGTGGTGTTGATGGTAAAGCATCTGCAGACAGCGTACAGGAAATGAGCGTGCCCACATTCGCTTGAAAAACTGGCAGGAAATTCATTTGTTTGTTTTTACATTATTACTGCGCAAATGCAACCCCAAATGCATCACCCAGATGCCCTCATTCTCTCTGTCCCTAACTATTAATTCTCATGTGTAAGTTAATGAGAGTTTCCAAGCACTTAACAGCTTTGAACTGCAATTCACAAGTAATGCAGCTGGGCATGCTATAATATGCAGTCTCAGCGGATGACAGCAATTTTCCTGCATGTTTTTAATGTGTCTAATTGCCAAAAAGTAGTAAGTCAAATCAGACCAAATGACACGTTCCCTAAGCAAAAACACCTTATCAAAGCCAAAATAAACTTTAATAAATACATACATTTCCAAAAACCCAAATACTGCTAAAAGACAGAAAACAATGTTTATTTACAGCACACATTTCACATGAACTTTAAAAGGGTAAAGGAGAGATGAACAGGTCATTGCACATCTTCAGGTTTTACATGCAAGTATTTGGAATAGAAATGCTCTTCATAAAAATTATAATCTCAGTAACATTAAAAACAAATGCTAGGTGCCACATCCTAATAATAATAACATTAATAATAAACACTTACAATATGTGTTAGCGAGAAATAACGTACCTGTTCAGTTGTCTTTACATCCATCACATACGAGAGCACTAAAATAGAAATTGAAAAGTGCTGTGATCATATAGGCAGGAAACAGGGGTGGGTCGAGAGCACACGAGAGAGAGACCGAGAGTGTGATCACATGTTACTAAATGGGTGTGAAATGTTTCTAAGGTTCCAAACTATAAACCTTTTATATATATATATATATATGAAAAATAGAAATACTAAACTAAACTATAGAAATATTAAACCTTGGAGAGCTGTACACAAATTTAAATCAGGGCTTAAGTGGGCAACATAAAAAAAATAAACATGCACAAGAATTAAAAAACAACTTGACCTACTTTACAACTAATAATGTATGAAACATTCAGACATCAGATCTAAACCATTTAAAAGAAAGCAAAGGCAAATGTGACTGTTGGTCTGTAGTGTGCAGAGAAGCATGCTTTTCTAGCTAGTGAACATACACTGAAGTCTTAGACCACATCCTGTTGTGAATGTCAGGTTCAAAGCTATCAACCATGGTAACAAGAATACCACTGCTGGTGCTGAGTGATTTGAAAGTGAAAAGTTAACTAGCATTGCTTAACTGGTAACTGGTAACATCAGATTTTACATTTCATTGCACATGCTGTTGCAGTTTTGAGATTTACATTAACTTTGATTGTAAATTTTGATGTACTTCAGACAAGTATGTGGTAACCAAATCTTCAGAAACCTTCAGTCATTTACAGTCAACAGTTACAAGACATAAAAGCAACTGAAAGAACTATATACGTGTGTCGTGTATTTAAAGGGACAGGTTCAGCACTTCGCTTTGAACTAGACGAGTAATGAATCATTTTACAGCCAGTAAAGCTAGACAAACTATCTCATTCATCAGCTCTCCCTGAACGTTCAGCCCACGTATCAGTGGTCATGATTACAAATACTCAGGGGGCAAATAGGGCATAAGGGGGTAACCTCAGTTGTTTCATGGTGGCCTTGCAAGGTCACAAGTCCGACCTGCTGGTTACAAGTCTGACTCTCTAACCAGTAGAGGCCACGAACTGCCCGCTGTGTAAACGTTTGTCTTTGACCACAGTGTCACATTAAGCCCTCATGGGGATTTTAACACATTAAATGTGTTCTATATATGTTTCAACAGTGAATGCTGTTGATTGTAGTGAGGCTGTGCTGAAAATTACAGGCAGATGTCAAGTTACAATAAATAAATACAACAGAAACTCAAATGTATAAAATTCCCACTCACCTCTTTCTTGACACTCTGTGTCTCACCATCCTCTCCCTCACTCTCCACCTCGAGCATCAGAGTGTTTGCTGGTGCAGCAGTGCTCCCAGGACCCATGTCAGTTTGAGGGAGCAGTTTGGGTTGACCATGGAGAGTGTAGCCACTGCTGAGACAGCCGGTGGTGGGAGGAACATCCATCATCTGCCAGCAGAGAGAGGATTTGGGTACAGAGCCCTTGAAACAGCTCACACTGACTGTGATGGGAAAGGATTTGGAGTTTGGTGCAATTGAATTAGTATGACACTGAACTGTTAGCGCTGGCATTTACAGAGACAATTCAAATTTGCATACAGTACTTCCTTTTTCACAGAAACAAAAAGCCTCCAGAATGACTGCAGTGGGAAGTACAACTGAAAATACATAAAAAACAAAATTATAATTAGGGCAAATTTGCTTGCGTTTTCTGTTTTCTTTTGGGTTGAGTCATGGTCCTTTAATTTAAAGAATGTTATTTTTGGCTCAAGATGTTTTCGGACATCTCTCGAATGCTCTCGTGAGATCACCTGAGTTATGCTGTTGATTAATATTACCAAAAACTCAAAACACACACATTTACATTTACAGTAATGTAATTTCAGTGGTATTCTATAGCACAAAGACAATGCACCAAAATAAGAACTATTGAAACACAACATGAATGGTTGAAGGTCTGTGTACTTCAGAACAATTTTAGAAAGCTACACAATCAGCCACAAGTTTAGAGTCACTCACTCATTCCCTGCATTGAAAAAGAGGAAACTTACCAAAGTAATGCAGTAACTCCAGTGGAACTATGGGAATTATGCTGTGACTATAAAAACAACTTTTATATTGAAAGTAGCCACTATCTGCCTAAATCTCGCAAAAATGTACAAATAAGTCAATATGAGCATGTGATCATCAAGTGAAACAGATGCCAATGGAAAGACACACAATACCTGTACAATGTTACTCACAACACACAGGAAAAGAAGCATTTAAAATAGACACATTTCATAAACTTTTTCGACTGGAAATTTAAAACAAGAACCAAGTATAACCATTGTATTAGCGATGCAAAGGTCATGGGTTCGCTTCCCAGGAAACACAAGTACTGATAGAGTGTATAAATCAAATGTAACACTGTAAGTCGCTTAGGATAAAAACATCTGCCAAATGCATGAAAAATGAAATGTAAAAACATTGTATCAGCGCAGAATTAAACGAGAGCACACAACATTTTCACACACATGAATGGCTGTCAGGCTCTTGACAGGAAGCTGAGATGCATCGTCTTCAATGTCAATTTGCCCAGTTTCTTGCTATAATAAACCTGTTAGGTAGAGCAAAGCACTCTGGCAGTAAACAAAGACTGGAGAACTCACACAATAGTAAATGTGATTACACCACTGCAAAGTGATGGAACAACTTGGCATGCACTTTTCTGCGGCTCCTCACTGCTGTACAGATTTAGGAAATGAGCACTCTGTCACCTCAGAGTAACAGATGGAATAGTTGAACTGTACAAGATGACAGACAGCTGAACCAGAGGTCATAGACGCTTGTTTAATATCTACCTGGACATTATGTTTGTACAATTTTTTTAAAATTCTTTATATATAAACTTGTTAATAAAACATTGTAGACATGGTATTTTTTACCTAAGTACCAGTAGTTTAACCACCTATTCCCAGCACTGTATCAGCAGCACAATACTGCTGAATCAGAACAGATTACATAGCACATGTTGCGGATTATGGCACATCATACACCTGCTATGTACAGGTATAAGGAACACTTGGTCAGTCAGTCACTGTACTTGACATATTTTGTGTAAACTGCACATGTCTCTGTTAACGTGTTATGTCTGGTAAACCTGCTTTTCACCTGCTGGTAAAAAGGTTAAACTAGGTAATCCTAATGTTAGTGTTTGGGTCATAGATTGATACCACCATTACTGGTGTCTATTTCCTGAGTAGCCACTGGGTTAGTGAGATCTCTCTAAAATACACTGTTTTCTATATTATAAAAAATCATATAATAAAAATATAATCAACATAAACTGCAAGTACTACATGTCATCAGTCTATAGCATCAAAACCAGACAGGCTACATTAAAAATCTTTGATGAGATATAAACATCATACCATTAAGAGGCAGTCTTATAAGATGTCTTTATTTAAAGACATTACCCAGGATGCAGACATGCATAAAAAAAATACAAAACAAGCCAACTTCTGTAACCCAGCATGAATGGTACATGGCATAATTTGGTGTATAGTTATTTAAAACTTATTCATTTGTATTCTATATATGTGGCTGATGTACAAATGTACAAAAATACACAGCAAAAATATCAGTGTATAAACCAGATAAAACATGTCAGAGAATGACAAAGACGATGGGTGTTAAAATTCCTAAGTGAGTGATCTGAGAATTAACCAGCGACGTGAAGCTCGCCAAGGTGAAGAGGCAACAAAATGGCCGGCAATACATCATTTTAGCAAATAAAAGTCCTCCTGAAAGTTTTGTTACCATTTTAAAATGTATATATAATTTTATAATTAATAACTTGACATTTATTTATATATTCTTTATATTGGCTTTGTACAGGATAACACCTAAAAAAATGGTAATAGCTTTCATAAAAACACTATAGTTAATACAATTATTCTTAATATTGCGGAAGCTGTAATACATCAATATGAGGCTTCGTACATTCAGAAGCTTCCAGAATTGTTCTGTCATTTTATCGTTAACATCAAGGTACTCTACCACAGCTGTAATGTAGTATTTTGCTGGAAATGATGGTTATTATATTATGGTATTTTTGTAGGTGAGTCTTTAGCACACCCCAGACAGTACACTGTCCTGAATTAACCGAGTGTGTTTAAAAATGAACATACTGGATAATTAAAACTGATTTAATAAATGGCTATTAAAGCCATACTCTGCACTGTAATGAATGACAATGGTGATATATTCAAGTGAACTGAATACACCAAAATAACCATCATGACCCATGTAAGCATATTGTATTTAGTTCGATAAAATGGGTCTCAGCGGGGACTTTTAACACTACAAGTGTAATAAAACACATGTAAAGCACTATTACATAATGAAGTATAAAAGCTGTAAACAATGACAATTTCATTTCTGCAACGACAGAAACGCAACACAGCTGTTCACACTAATATCATTATAATACTTCATTAACACTATTCATGCAGTGGCTTTATAAGTCATACACAACAATGACTTACAAAATACACAACACTCACATAATCAATAAAGCAAGTGTACGTATATGAGTTACAAACATCAAGTCACAGTGCAGCACAAACTGACCAGACTTATTGGAACAGCTAACACATCATTTTCTCTCTCAACAGTGAATCAAATGAAGCCTTGAAATAAAACAAACGAAGAAAAGAAACCGAACTCCATTCTTTGGTCACACAGGGAGCTTAACACAGATCTGCAGTTTGTACTCAGTTAATACTCACGAGGTTCAGTTCCAGAATATATTGTGGACTATTCAGCCAGGCTAGTAATGCTGGTAGTTTTCTTTCTGAGTTCTGTCAGATGATGTCCCATGATAATCATGCAGTCCAAAGTTTTGACAATGTACACTCATAAAAGTGTTCTGAATGAAAAGGACAAGCGTTCTGTTCTTAAATAGCACTTTTGTGTAGTTTTATATTTAAAAAGATGGTGTACAAATCCATTCTTGAATGTTATTGTGAGATTACAGAGACACATCCTTCTGTGTCATATCCACAGTTTAAATGCCCTTCCTCAGTAAACTCAAGACTCCTCTACTGAAACATACAAATCAATGCTGTAGTCTCTACACAAACTGGGATTTGTGAATGACTGGGCTGTGGGGAGAAATGAGCAGTGTTGTGTTGGCTGGAAGCAGAATATTATTAGGTTTTGACTTGGGTCGTAGTGTGCCATTCGTGCGCTCAAAATGACTTGATAGTGCCTCAGATATTTGAGAACTGGCTGTCTCGCTGCCTCCATTTTCAAAACCGTCAGGCTCCATATAGCTCCTGTGAATTCCCAAATCTTCATCTGTAGGGCTGACCGAATCTCTTTCCTCTTCATCTGTGAGAGTCGGATATGTAGATATTAGGGGTGAATGATGCCCTCTGCTGCCTCCTCTGCTACTTCCTGCTGATCGCGGTCTCCCCTCTGGTAGGATGATGGCACTGCCATTTCCAGGTCTCACCATTTCTGTGGGCTGTTCCATTGTGTAAGAAGAGGGGTTGAGAGGAGGGAGGAGCTGCGTTTCCTGGACAGTAATCATGTATGAAATGTGATGTTTGGTTTTGCAAATGTGCACTGATTTAATAAATCATGAAAAACGCTTTCAATACACGAGATGTATTGTATGATATACAAGCATTTGAATGAAATTAACTGCCAGTAACTACATTTCATTTAGTTTTGTTAATTAAACAGATTCAACTAAATGTGTTGAATTTGTTGCATTTGAAGTTTAAACACCATTCGATCCTGCTACCAGAAAAATAATGACAGCAGTATTTTTCTTTTGTTTATGAGAAATACAAAGCCAGCTTGCTAAATTTTGGTAATAGGGCTGCAAAAACTGGCATATACCTCATATAAAATACACAGAAACAAAACACTGTATACTATTTATGCCAGATTTACAACCTGAGATGGACTAAGAACATTTTATGAAAGTTAACCATCTTTTATTAACCATTTGTTTACAAAAAGAATGTTTTTTAAAGCCTGTTCATAGAAAGTGCCATTTAGCAACTCTGCATACCAACTCCTAAAACTGCACATACCTGTGACTTATTACTGCCCTGCTCGTAAGAGTCCATCATGAGTCGCGTGGACTCCCGGTCAGCTCTCTCCAGCACTCTGTCTCGACCTCGTCTGGAAGTGTTATATATTGCAGGACGGCCCAGTGAATCCACCCCTCCCAATGTGGAACGGCTGTCCCTGGAGCGAGGACGATCCTGTGAAGTTCAATCATTCCGTGAGTTCCAGAGTTAAAAGAAACACAACAGAAAGAGTTTTAACAGAAAGATAAAAGAAGATCAAACAAACCAGTGAGGACAGACTGGTGCGCAAAGTCCCCTCCACTCTCAAAGCATTTGTGTCGTCCTTTTAAAAGAAGACAATGGAATGAGAGGAAGAGAAATAATAAAACGACACAATTACAAACACTTTTCATAGTTCATGTAACAGAGTTTTGACCATTTGTGTAGTTTTGTGCCCTTTCAAAATAAGAATGAAACAGTGGCATGAAACAACGGCATGAGAATTACAAGCGTACACAGTTCTCATAGTTTGTGGGGCCAGAACTACTGTAGTAATGTTACATTCATGTAAAAGGCCCAGAACAATCAAACCTCAGCGACCCAAAACCAATTTGGACACTTAAAGCACAAATAAAGATGTAAATTATATTTTGTTATCAATTACATTCAAACATTGTTATGTGTGTCTAAATCTCTTTTAAGGTCAAAAGTAAGACTAGAGAGACTAAAGCAATGGCCAGCAGGAGAACCGGGTGTGTTGAAGTGTGAATGCATTTGTACCGAGTATCTGTTTTCTGAAGGGGTGGAGTGGACTCTCCTAATGGAAGCTTGTCTTGAGAGAGTGCTGATTTCCTCCCTTAGAGAAACAGAGAGAGAGAGAGAGAGAGAGTAGCACACAGGTGTACAGAACTGAATTCTCATGTTTAATCAGTCAAGCAGTCTTCTTACTTTTTCTCATTCAGCTCTATGGCGAGCTGTTGATTTTTGTGTCTATAGTGGCGGTTGACTGAGATGATGACGACGATGAGAATGAGAACTATCACTGCTGCCACACCACCGATAATCACCATCAGAATTAAGTTAACTGATGTAACCCGTCCAGATTCTAAAACAATCACACAGAAACATCAGTCCTCCTGCCTCAATACTAGTATACTGTATACACAGCTGTGACCGCACATTCTACAGTAATGTGACACACTCTATTTATAATAATCTATATTAATTAGATATAATAATTAACTGTTACTGGGACTGTCTGACCTGGCAAACACATCTTAGGTGTGAGACAAACAATTGCATAACATTGTCACTAGATGTCAGGACTGTGCGCTACAGTTCAACACACCGGATATGTTTAATTCAATCTCAGCTTTCCCAGATCCCACCAGATTGGTGGTTGTGCAGACATAAGATCCTTTATCTGTCAGGAGAAGAGGACGACCAAAACGCAAGATAGCACCCTCCACAGTCACACCCTCCGGTAAAGCTTCACCTTTTCTGTGTAAAACAAGAAAATAAGAGGCTTAAATCCCAAAAATCTGATCATTTAAAAATAGAATGTCATCTATACATTAACATAACATCTTTCTAAAATCTATAAACAGATTCTTGCCAAATAATCTAACTGATGAAATGTCCAGTATCACTAAAGAAGTTTTAACTTCTATCCTTTAACAGACAGGAGCGCCGTTACCATCAGACATTTCTTCCTTATAACTTTCTGTTTCCTTTGCCATATGATGTAAAGTACAGTAGAATAAACATCAAAGCATCATGCACTAAACATTACTGTACAATACTGTACAATACTTCAGAAAGTACTGAAACATTTAAAGCACATAAACCCAATCCAAAACTTTTAAAAACATTCTAAAACGTTTAAGATTTGTGAAGATAACATCAAAGTTTGTCCTTTTCTAGTTTGTTCCTAGATGTTTATTCATCTGTGTACAGTGAAGCCCACACAGTATTTTCTGTAGACAATGGCAGATATGTGTCCACAGTTTTTATGAGGAGAAATATTTTTCATACTGTACACTGTATTTGCATGAACAGTCATAACACTCATTCTGTGACACACATGAACACAGAGGCAAAACCTCTTGACACATCAAGCTCTCTTTCGCCAGCGACCTACTCATCTTCTACTCATCTTCTACTCATCTTCTACTCATCGGCGTTTCTCTTAAACCTCTGTGTGAAAGTCGCTGTGTCTGTTTGCTGCACAAGTTGCAACACGACACGAGGCTGCAGTTACTTCATTTACTTTGCATTAACAGCTAGAGAACAGGTTTCCCCACTCAAAAGCGAGAATGTTTGTCTTCAGACAGCGTTTAGAAGTGTGTGATCATCTACATGTTCATGTTTACACCCCCTTAGTCACTCACACTAAAAAATGCAAAAGAATAGGGGTGTGAGTGTGACTAATTACCTCAGACTTGTTTGTCAGTTGACGAACAAAAGAAAACTGCTGTGTGTTCAATGGCCACTCAGTGTTTGTGAATTTAATATTACTTCTAAGAGGTGTTTTATAAATATCTGATAAATGAGATTCATATTTATTCACATATAAATTTAGGTCACTGAACTTTTTATTACCTCCACACCTAGATATTTATCTGCATGCTGATACAGAGGCCAACTAAAACAGAATTATGGGAAAACTTGTCACAATGTGGGCAGACAGGAACACAAACAAACAGAACAGATGTGAAGGCAGATAGACCTGCAATAGTTTCTGGTTTACCTAGTCCAGTTAAACTGGTGAGGTTTTGGGTTGCCTTGGCCAGTACATTGTAGCGTGCCCCCTTCCATGTCAACATGCCAGTTGTCATGGTAGCCAGAGATCAGTGCATTTGGAGGGTCTACACAAACACAGGACAGAACATTTGAGTTAATGGGATTTGATTGGCTCAGCCTAAGGTTCCCTGCAGTCTCAAGGCAAACATATGTGTATTGCTGCAGATCTGCAAGCGATGAATCATACACAAACAACAGAATCACAGTATCGATATAAACAATAAGCAGATGGTCTAAAGCACAGCTCACAGGTCATAGCACATCTGCTAAAAGTTAATGATCAACACAGATCACATTCTGCAATTTCAGTAAATTCACCCAATCTTTCTGAGCGTCATATTCTGTAGACAGCGTCAAGGTGAAGCTTGACGTGTCTCGATGGTTCTGCATGTGATGCAATAGTCACCATACAGGAAACAACTTTAAGATGAATTGTGGCAAGAAGCTACTTGGCAGCTTTTGTGAATAGCTTGGAAAACTGTTCAGACTAGCAGGTAGAAACTACTCAGAGATCACAGAGGAGTCCAAAAAAATACAGAGAGAAGAAAACAAACAGAAGCACTAATGTATCATTGTCTGCAGTCCACTAAAATATACTAACTGGGGAAAAAAATAAACCAGAAACTAGCTGGTGGATATTACAAGTTATATGTCACATGTTCAAATCATATTAAAAGGTAGGGTAGAGAATTTTAGAGAGGCTAGCAGCAGCACCAGGAGCACTCTCCAAAGCCACGCCTCCTCCAACACATGAACACATACAGAGTTTGACAGACAAGTAGAACATCCAATCATCACATTCAGAGCGAACAATGAAAACTAAACCGATTTAGGTAGCGCAGTGGTACATTTTTAGGGGCATTGCAATCCCTACAGTACAGCAATAAAGTACAGCAATAAGTCACATTTATTTTTTTTTTGACTTTGACATTCAGTTGAGATTCATCTATATATTTACACTTGTGAATATCAACAAATGGAGACTCACAGTGAACTGTGAGGTTGTTGGTTATCCTCCGCGGGCCGTTTTGAGATGGGTGCCAGACCAGGCAGTCCAGCTTCTGACCATTCATGCTACGAAGAGGGTGCAGGGAAAACTGGATAGAGGCCACTCCATCATCAAAGCTGCGGTTCTGGCTCTGACCCGGAAGGTCCGTGTCCCAGGAGAGGCCTGCCATTGGCTTAGCCACAGAACGACACGTAGCGGCAAGACGAAACGATTGGCCCTCAACCAGGATTACAGGTTCCAGAGAGGTGATCGGCCTGGCTACATGACAAATCATAAATACACCATTTAAAAAAGATAAATAGGATTAAAGCTTTACTGAGAGAACAAATGAGCTAACAGCTAATTCAGTGAACAGTGTCTGTCAGGTGCTGGAAACAAAAGAAATTTCATTGTCACATTTTACTGCTGGTGGTGTTATAAGACCCAGCTGCTAACACACACAATCATAAACAGCTTTTCTGAAAGAGAAAGCAGCAGTTTCTGTAATCACACCAACAATGATCGCTGTCACATGAATACGTCTGTCAACACTCCCACTGACTGAGAACAAAGACATCACACATCAGTGTTAGATGTGACATTACCGGACTGCCTCAGCTCATGAAGGAAAACACTCCAGAGCGGCACTGTTACTCTATCACTGTCCTGTCCCATCAGTTCCCTTCATCATTAACTGCCTCAGCTCATGAAGGAAAACACTCCAGAGCGGCACTGTTACTCTATCACTGTCCTGTCCCATCAGTTCCCTTCATCATTAACTGCCTCA
>JAZGTJ010007542.1:0-22666 GCA_036877575.1 Botia almorhae
GCCAAATTCCGAGCTCGGAGCCCTCCCCCCGGACAGCACGCCAAATACGCATCAGTGATCATTTGCGATTGCATGTTAGTGCGAACTCGTGAAATGACATTTAAACGAATGCCTGTCTGACATCTGTCCATCTTTGTCCTGCAGTACCCGGTCAGATGCTTTACGTACGTCTGTTCCAAAGGAAGTTGAAGTGGCTTCAGGTCAGCAAGGTGGAATACTCAGAGATCAGTTCAGACCTCGGTCCTGTCATTCGAGAGCTGACTGCTTGTGGCTTTCTGCAAACAGGTTAGTAAAGGGATTTAACAGCCCTTTGAGGAACAAGAAAGCATTTTAGCATTAACAAAAAGCACACATCAACTTTAACTAAAGCTTATGCTTTTCTTCCGTAAACAGAATCGGAGCTTCATGACATCCATGAGGTTTTGGATTTGTTGCCTGCACCAGATCTCAGAAACCTAGCCAAAACCTTCCACCTTGGGCGTGGAGGCAATGGCACCCAGAAACAACAGCTGGTCGAGGGACTAATCCAGCTGAGCAAGCAACGTTCTCTGTTTGCTGGTCAAAACCAAACGGCTGCTGTCATACTCAAGAGGTGAGATGCATTACCTACACGCACCACCAATACCACAGTAGAGAGATGCTGACCAAAAAAATGTACTGTACAGTAGAGTATGCTAAGGTTTCAGCAGTGGTATTTAAACAATGGTATAACATGCAACTCTCTAAAACCTGGAATGGAACTTCTAATTCTGATCTAATGACTTCCGGACAGTCTCCCCAAAAAGGTTCAAGATGTGCTGAGTGCCAAGAGAGGTCACATCAAATACTGACTTTTTGTCTAAAGAAGCCATTTTGTTCTGGAAATTGTGCTTTTTTATTTTGTGTATTTTATATTTGTACATTTACTGTTTTCTGTATTTTCTGTTTGTATCTTAATAAAGAGGAGATCAAAAAAGGATGGTCATTAAAACTGTTCTAAAACAACAAAGCTGGTGGCAGGTTGAAAGTTTTGTACAATACTGTAGATTTTATTATAACTGATTGAGCTGACAGACATTATAAAAAAAGCATTTCAGGAAGTCAGGAATGTTTTGTTTCTGATTAAAGTTAATTGAGTTCACAATACACTCTTGGTTCTTCAGTTGTTCCTGAGGTTTCCCACTGTGGCTCTTATCTGCTCCTGCAGGGCTAAACAGGCAGCAGGCTCCTGTGTGCGTCTGTGCCGCGGGTCTCGTGCTGTGTTCTCTCGTCTGCTGCTGCTCTTCTCCTTAACAGACACTCTGGAGGAGGAGGAGATGGCCTCTGGAGGTCAGGGGCAGCTCTACACAGTCCTGCTTGTCAACTCTGGCCGTCTGGCTTTCCCGGACTACAATGTGTATCGTTCAGCCAGGCTGTTTCAGGACAGGAATGACCTTATCAGGTCTCTTTGATTTTGTTTTTCTTAATACATAGAGAAAAATGTGTAATAATCTCACAAAAAGGTCACATTTAACCCCAGATTCAAAATTAAAGGTAGTGTAGGAGATGCTAGCAATAGTAAACCAGCTTTGAAAGCGTAGGATCTCACCTTCCCTTCAGGGCACTCTCCATCGCCACACCTCCTACAAAACACATGAGCTATATGCAAATGCACAGTCCAATCATTGCATTCAGACCCGAATGCAATGATTGGATGTACATTTTATGTTCCTGCGCCTTCAACAGATGCTATATAAATACATTTAGACCATTTTACTTATTGTGTTTTTGGAAAAGATGTTAACTTGGCATGTTTCTACCCTACTTTTAGAAAGGATTACTTAAAGATATATATATATTGCTCTGTAATATTGTAAAAATGTTTGATCCTATTTCTATATTGCGCAGGTATGAGATGGCGATTCGTACGCTGCAGGAGGTGATGACTATGATGCAGACGGGCAGCTGGGAGGACGCCCATGACCTCTATAACACAGCGAAGGCCACCTGGACAGAGATTAAACTCACCTGTGACTTAAGGTTTGATTTAAATCAACTAAGCAACATTTTTGGCTGTCATAAAAAGGATTAATAAAAATTTGACGTTTGTGTATTGTGTAGTCATGAAGAGCAGCTACCTGTTTATCTGCGTTGTTTCACTGTGGGCTGGACCTACACTCGTATACGGTCTCGTGGGGTTGAGATTTTACAAAGACTTCGATGTTATGAGGTGGGTGGAGTTTGGCACATGCTCTTATAAACATGACATTTTGCGTTATTTAAATATAAGGAATTAATAATGCCATTGTTAAATGATGTATCCTTGCTATTGATTTGACAATTTTACAAATGTAGGAGGCAGTGGAAGAGCTCAGGAATCTGCTGTCTCAGTCAGTGTATTGTGTAGACAGCAGGGGGCGCTGGTGGGACAGGCTTGCTCTCAATCTCCAACAGCACCTTAAACAACATGAGCAGGTACCGTTAATCAAGGGTTCTCCATCCTGTTTCTGGAGACCCACTTGCCAGCAGAAAATACCTCTAACCCTAAGCAAGCAGCTAAGCAAAATCTTTGTTAATCCAGAATTAATCCTGGTTCAGGTGTGTTAGGGTTGGAGCTAAACTCTGGAGGACAGCGGGTCTCTGGGATCAGGATTCAAAATCCACACCTCATTGAAACATAGATCAATAAAAACACACACTCTGTTGCTTTATTCTTTCTGTAATATAAGATCTAGACAAACATTTTTTGGTTGATTGATGACACTCTAGGCAATTTGTGCCATTCGAGATGGACTCAATGACCCTCTGGTTCGAACCGGCCATCAGTTATCACTTCATCAACGGGCTTCCAGAATGAAGGAATCTGCTAGTTTTAAGAAGTACCGCCTGCTGCTTCGAGATCTGCCCACTGTGCAAGTACAGGATGTCAATCATGTGAGTGTTAATTATTAAATAGTTGTATTGGAAAGACGCATGGATTAGATTAAAACTGCAGTTGATAACTTTTTTTTGCTTAAAAATGAACATAAATCAATTGTTGAGCAAGAACATGACAGTTCAACACAATCTCTTTATCCTGAGTAACAAAGGTAAGTTTATAATGATGATTGATAATCTAATCTGTAGGGTCCCATTTTGCTGGAAATGTCAGTAAACAGAAAGAAGATCTGGCTACTATCGCATGTCCAGTTGTTTAAAATTTGGACTTGACATCCACGTTAAGAAAACAGCTCTGTGAATTTCCTGCAGTTTTGTGTTTCAAACAGAGATGGCGATAGAGAGGCAAAAGATACAAATTGCTGCTTTAAATTCAAGTACAAATACCTTATAAATGATGTTTGGTGCCCAACGGTGTAAGAGGAATGTTTCTTTCAGGTGACGATTAGAGGGCAGCTTTTCCCTCATGAGGGCGGTATGGGTAAATCAGTGTTCCTCAGAGCAGCCAATGAGGACGAAGGCTCCAGAACAGACAGGAACGCTATGGTTATGTGCTGTGTTGAGGATCTGGCTTTGGCACACTACAGAACACTTGGTTTTGATCAAGGTCTGTCATCACATTGTTCGCACATCGCCATATTGAGGAAAGTTAAGGGAATAGAGTTACATAGAGTTTGTTTTGCAAGTGCTTGGAATCAGAGAGCTCTCTTGTTGCTCGGCCAAACATTAACTGTTTTTTAAAGCTTTAAAGGGGTAGTTCACCCAAAAATAAAAATTCTTCCATCATTTACTCACCCTTGTGTTTATCCAAACGTGTATTACTTTTTGCTTCTGAGGGACACAAAAGAAGATATTTTGAAGTACGCTGGTAACCAAACAACAGTGGCATCCATTGACTTCCATTGTATGAACACAAAACCACTGAGACATTTCTCAAAATATCTGCTTTTGGGTTCTGCAGGAAAATGGTAATACAGGTTTGGACATGAGAGTGAGTAAATGATGAATAAGTTATTTTGTCAACTATCCCCTTAATTAAGCCAGCAAATATCTCTTATATATTCAAAACACATTCTACAGTGTCTTCTAGAGTTTTCTAGGTACTTTACATTTGTGTTTATGAATAGTGTTTCCTTCTGTAAGGTATTCATGGAGAAGGCTCCACATTTTCCACCCTGTTCGGCCTCCTGATGTGGGACATCATTTTCATGGATGGGGTTCCCAATGTATTCCGAAACCCCTACCAGGTACAAAGCAGTTAAGGAATAAGCGCAGCGCGTTTCACGCTGTTGGGGTCACGTCTTATTGTTAGGGCACACCACTGATGGTTTCAACTCCATGCTCTTTCCCAGAGTTGTCCTTTGGATTTGCACACGGATTGTTTCTATGGTAACCGTCGGGACGCCATCGAGTCTCGGGCTGAGATGCTGCGCGAGGCGTCTGCGGAGACGCTGCAGGAGCTGATCGCTGGTGTGTGGAGCGCGCAGGAGGGGAGAGTGTGCGCGCTGATAAACTGGGAGCGCTTCACTTCTCTTCAGCAGGCACAGGTAACCACAGATCTAACAAAACGATGGTTTGACTCGGACAGTCATTTTTATTGTAGTGTATTTTAGCTTTTTTATTTTAGCTGATTCATAAGTATTAGAAATATTATTAGGACCTTTAATTAATTTGATTACGGTTTATATTGCGATGAATTGAATGTCTTATATAATTTTGGTATAATTGGCATAATTGCATGTCTTCCTAAATGTATATCTCTAGCTCTAGCAAAACCGTCCTTTGCTGTTTATCAGCGTCTTGTTTTCAATTTTAACTAGGTCTTTCAAAGACCTCAAGTGTCGTGCTCTGTTCTGTGGTACCTTTGAATCAAGAATCTGTCATGTGCAAATGGCTTTGTCTGCTCTTGGTGAAGCGATGCCTGGCAAGGCATGTTACCTGTTGTGGCGTGTATTTATGTGTTATTTTTGTCTATGGTTATAGAGTCTGGTGGCATGTCTGGGTGGCCACTTCTTGAGCGGTGTGGTCCTCAGAATGGCTAAGGACTACAGGCACAGCAGAGCAGGGCTGCCAGATCTGGTCGTCTGGAACTCTTCCAACAAGAAATACAAGGCGAGGACAAAATTCCATTTAGAATTTCAATACTGTGGTTCTCAAAAGAAACTTTATATATCTTGTATAAATGCTTTAAGCAGATTATGATGACATAAAGCAATTAAATCTTAACCCAATGCACTCTGATAGACTGTCACACACACAAATATGTTGGTATATGTGGTTTATGAGGACTCTCCACAGACATAATGGTTTATTTACTGTACAAACTGATATATTCTATGCCCTAACAGGAAGTGTCTCCATAAACCATGTTTACATTGTTGTTACATTGTATAATGACATATTTACACATGTCATTATACATTAGTATATATACACACACACACATTCATGCACGTTTACACTTCAGTTTACTGAGGAAACGGTTTCATTTGTATACAGTGCCATACAAAAACAAACTTTTACTTTTATTTTGAAATGCTGTAGCTTTCAAAGGTTGCTCATTTGGGTTGTGTTTCTCCAGCTGGTGGAAGTGAAGGGCCCTAATGACCGTCTGTCCCAGAAGCAACAGATCTGGCTGGATGAGCTGCATAAGCTCGGGGCCGAGGTAGAAGTGTGTCACGTCACTGCCACTGGAGCACGCGGAGCTCGGCTGGAATAGAGCTGCTTTCACACTAAAATAAAGACTGTTGTGCACACATGGTTCACTAGACAAACTGATGTTTGAACTCTTAATTCACACAGGCTGGATTTGATGATTGTATTTAAACTTCTGTTTGGCACTAGCTCTGGTTGTCTAATAGAAGAGTATTTATAGACACTGTAACAGAGATTAAATGGCAGGGCTTGCTCTCCACATTTGAACCGTAATTAATGCTGCTTGTTAAATTACCTCATGACATTGCCTGTCTGACTTTCTTTGTAGCTGCTCACTGAAACATGACAGTATGTTTTAAAAATTACTGATTTGAAAACCCTGACATTTCTGCAGTGAGTCATTTTAAAGATATGAAATAAAAATAACAAATGCCATTTTTAAGTTGAATTAATCTTGAATTAGCATACAGATTACAAAATGCTTCTTTAATATTTACGTAGAATCTAAATAAACATTAACACTTGAACAGCCACATATCTTAGTGAATGAAGCTATTGTCTGTTGTTGCGGCCTACAACTTTTGAGGTAATAGATGGACAAATTCCAACACTAAAATGTCTTATTACGTCATGCATATACTTTATGCCTGACCCAGAACAAAAACATGGTGAAAAACATACTTGGGTAAAACAGGAAGTGGTGCATATATTCCTGTGATCTACATTTTAAAAGGTGAGAATACAAACCTATTAATGAGTCAACAGAGTCTTGTTAATAAGTTGCTTATTAATTCAACCTACTGTATCTTGCAGTTATTATAATCAATCGCGAACAAGCGTACATGCATAAACGTTTCCTATTGGCGGAACGCTCATCCCACCCCCGCAGAGTCGTGACACACTGATCGCTGATTGGCTGCTGGTTGTTTTGTTTCACACCCGTTTCTCACGTTACAGTGTTGAAGCAAATGAGTTGACTAGCTTACGCCATCAGAGTATTATTATGTACAGTTCCCTTAGGTATTGATCTAAACACACTCAGACGAGATAGTCCGGATGTAAATAATTTTGTCCATCGTTGTTAATACCACAGACAGTAAGTATTACATGCTGTTGTTGTGTAGGAACTCATGCTTTGCTATGCTAGCGGTTAGCGTGTAGCTGGATGATAGAAGTGGCCACATGTTTGTCTGCATTAGTAACAAAAACAATTGACATTAGTATTAAAATGTTTTTATTTTAACAAGATTTTGAATAGCGTAGTAACGAACGAGTCATGTTGGCAAAGTGCTTTACGCAGCGCACAGTTACGTTTAGCAAGATTGCTACTGTTATTGTTGTTATCCAGTATTGTTCAGTTCGGGATATTTAATCATTTATGATCTGAGTAAATTATTGTGGCCAGGATAGTGTCATACAAATACTGACGGTACATTTTATACTTTCACTGCGAGTAGTAGTGTTTGCCTGTATCCAGTACAGAACAATATGAGTTGATCGGAAGTCTTTGTTGAAAACGTTTTTGTATTTAGGAACAGGATAGGTTGCAATTCTGGTCACCATATAATTAGGCAACATGTGATATTAACTTGTACATTTAGTTAAACACGGTCTTGTTTGACTTGTTTTTAGAAAATGAAACGATGGGACTTGCATGCTTCGACTGTGTACACACGTTTAAAACTTCATCCTCGCTTTAGCCGTTTAATTAAATAAAAGTAAACGCCCTTTACACCTTCTATCATTAAGTTTTCTGCAAACAAAGCAATCTGGAATCGAATAAAATAAACAACCCCTTTGCTCAGGCCTAAGTCTTGTCTTTGCATTAGCTAACGTGAATACAAAACTTCCTATTTAATAAAATCACGCGAATAATCAGTTTTGTTAGTTGTACGGCAAGTCTACGCTTTGGATGTCCATTAAAACGTAGTCCTAGCAACTGTCAGATTTTCTTTTAGATGTGTTTTTAACAGTTTTGTGAGCTCAGTACATCTGTTTTTCTAATAATTTTGTGGCCACGCATTTTGCATGCAGCTTTAATTTGTCGGGTTGGTCTGATTTACGGTAACGAACCATATGGTTTGCATATTGGAGACATAATTTTTGTTCCAGCATGTGATGAACGCTACATTACATAACAGTCCAGTGCTATTTGAGGTAAACCCACCTCTTAAGTTCACTCTGGAATTAGGAAATTAAGTCTCTGGAACTGTGCCTGTGGGTGGGGGACCATATTTTCCCCTGAAAATGCCAATGATATTACAAGGCCTATTCTAGACTAACACTTTGTTGTGGATTAAAAGTGTCATTCTGTAGAACATTCTAAAATCATGTTACAGATTGGTTTAGTTTGTAACTAGGTCTAGTTAACTCTAGTTAAAAATGAATGTATTATTATAATTACTATTATAGTGAACCTCTATGGAGCGTTCTAAAATCATGTTACAGATAGTATGTAACATGATTAGGTCTATGTAAGGTCTAGTTAAATTTAAAAAGTGTTTTTTTTTTTATTTGATGGTTTGTGTATTAGCCTCTAAGCAGCCCTACAGACGCGGCTTTGCGCTTTTATCAAATAGCATCATAAGTTAGACGTTACATGTGTAACAACTGGTGTAAAATGTACTGGGACCTTTTGAAATGTATGGTTTCCAAATATCTGTTGGGCTAATTTGAATGTAACGATTGTTTTTTGAATGTTTATAGGAAGACAAACACCGTGCTCATTAATGAGAGCCGTCACCTGATGAAGACCCCTCCTGATGAACTGTAGTTTGTTTTTCTCACGAGCAAAGATGGCCGTCCTCCTTTTCTGGCTTCCACACTGATCACCTTCACTGCAGCACAAACACACAATGGAGAGAAAACGCAGAAAGAAATGAAAACTCAAGCCATGTGTCATTTAGGCTTCTCTGCGTTCTGGACCTAAGCTGTTTCAAAACTGCACAAATACTTTTGTTTGTTACCTGTCTGAACACAAGCATCTCTGGATGGGTAATGAACGAAAACAGGCCGCAGGGGCCACGAGTGTCCGTCTGTGCTTGTTTGTGGCTTTGTTGGTGGGACATTTGTCTCTGGTGGGCACAGAGGAGAAGAGCGGACCTCTACCCACACCCTTTCCTCCTTCACTGACTCTTGATGCACTCTTGAGCCCAAACTGCTCACAGCTGACGCTGAAACTGGACTTCTCCACCAAAGTGGTCAAGCATGGTGAGTGATGTCATTGGTCTTTCAATTTAATGCTTGTTTTTGTGACTGAATTTTTCTTTCTGACTGAGTAAATGGCAAATGAGTGTTTTTTGCTTCAAACCAGGAGCAGCGTGCAGAATTGTTTATATTTTGTTTGTATTGTATAGTTTGCATTTAGTTTGTAATTGTCTAAAGTCTTATTTTGAAAACAGAGCGTCTTTGTTTAAGTATGGAACCGCTAAGAGACCGCAGCGTGTTTACACCCTGTTCGTCTGTGATTTAGTGCTATAATTTAGTTTCTAGTGCTGATAATGACATTTTATTGCACAGAAAATGGAGCTATCGGCCCGTTAATGGAGTTTATAGTGGGTTTAAAGCAGCTGTTGCCTTGCCCTGTGTAATTTAGGGCAGGACAAAACGTGAGCGCTTCAGGTCAAACAATCTGTCTCTGTGGGCTGGTGTAATGTACTTCACTGTACTGCAGCTTTTGTCATGAGGCTGCCCATTCATTGGACATATCTGATCTGTGTGTGTGTGTGTGTGTTTGTTTGTGTGTGTGGGTTTACTGGCGGCTGGCCCCGGGTGTTAGCAATGCATTCCTAAGACTTCATCCGAGTCCAGTGTTGTTTCTGAAGGCCCACATTTCACTGCATTGGGTGTGTTGTGTATGTGGGTACAGAAGACCAGGACATAATGCAATCTTTATAGTAGCCTGATTACTGATCTATGCGCCCTTTGTGCCTCTTATGTTTACTACTTCCTTTACCCATAGCTATGAATTGTGGGATTGGCAATGAGATCACTTTGTAGTCATAGTTTATTTACTTTGTGTTTTGTTTTTACTTATCTCCATATTGTTTTAAATCCATATGACTTAATTAAGCCGCTGTTTTATTTATGGTATTTCAAGAATGCTGGCATGTCACACAGCCCACATTGACATTTGCCTCGTTTAGGTCTTTTTAACTAAATAACAGATGAATTTGCTTGTAAGGTTCTGATCACACAATCATTGTCATCTGTTCTTTATCTCTCCTTTAGAGTACATTGTTGCATTTAACGGCTACTTCACAGCCAAGGCTCGCAAGCATTTCATCAGCAGCGCCCTGCGAGACGTGGATGCGGTGAACTGGCGCATCGTGCGACGGGACAATCCCGCCAGCGATTACCCCAGTGACTTCGAGGTGGTGGAGATACGGCAGGACGCCCGCAGCAGCCTGCTCACCCTGCAGGATCACCCCTACATCAAGAGAGTGACGCCGCAGCGCATGGTTCTCCGCAGCCTCAAACTGACTGACTGTGAGTAGTGAAGTGACATTCAGCATATGGGCACCACTGAACCCCTGTGTAATACCATACCATACTATACTATACCATACCATACCATACTATACCATACTATACCATACAATACTATACTACACCATACTATACTACACCATACTATACTACACCATACTATACCACACCATACTATACTACACCACACCATACTATACTACACCATACTATACCGTACCATACTACACCATACCATACCGTACCATACCATACCATACCATACCATACCATACTATACTATACTAAAGCTAGTGAATATAGTCAGGAAGCTGAGTGACTGCAGCCTGCACAGAAGGCCTTATTGCTTTTTATCACCACATCATAAGAGACAACAAGCTAAATTATTACAGATAAAAATGTATTAACATAAGTATAATCATTAAGTTACACCTTTTCATTTGAAGATAGAGTCCCTAAATGTTGTTTAGTGACGTCACCTTAATTTATAAAAACGCTTTATAGCTCTTCAGTAAAGTTTACAAATAGACATAACACCCAGTGGGAGTCGTCTTAATCTGCCAGGAGAAGAATGTTGAACACAGATTGTAGATTGTGTTTATGTTATCAAGTCTGCTTGTAGGTCAAAGCTGATCCCTGTGGTGCCGTGCGCAGGGTATAGTGTGCGAGTTTAAGTGTCTGGTAATAAATGTAATCTTCCCGAGGTCTTTTTTGGGGTGACTGCAGGAAGGGCAGGTGGCCGTGGGGGGTGCATTGAATTGGAAGTGTTTTCCTGCACGGGGTGGAAGAAATGGCTCCCAGGAGAGTCTGAGGTGAAGGACCGCTGCGTCCCACTGCTAGACTATAAAGAAAATCTCAGCACCATGCAAATCCACTGTTAGTGTGGAGACTCCGGGAGAGTGATTACTGTGCACCAGCTCTGATCCTTATAATTAACAATGACTTCCTGTCTGTTCACGCCTTCCCTTAGCAGAATCCACAAGCTCTCCGCCTTTGAATACAAAATCCTCAACAGCCAGAATAAAAACGAGTATTTTACCATTACTTTTTAATAGTGTATTTTAGTAATAAACGTAACGCAGGTAATGAATCATTTGTACTGATTCGGTGCATATTTTGACTCATTCGGTCCGTGTTTAAATCTGATAAACCAGCTTGTTCTGATTCTTAAGAAGAACCTCAGCAGTGTGTGCTCAAATCCTCAAATCAGTGCTTATTTCATTTACATTTCATTTACATTTCTGCATTTGGCAGACGCTTTTATCCAAAGCGACTTACATTGCATTATACTACACATTGATTCTGAGTATGTGCAATCCCTGGGATCGAACCCATGACCTTGACGTTTTAAACGCCATGCTCTAACCACTGAGCTACAGGAAAGCTTATCAGTCTCCTCCAGTCTGCACGCCCACACGCTTGTATTTTAAGTGCGGTATGAATAAAGTAACAAAGCAATTACAGGAAGAGACCCAGCTAATAGCAGCTAACGATGCATTTTCCCTCACAGAAGCCACAGTGCCTCTAAAGATAAACCTCGCATGGCATGAGGGCATATATGCAACAAATTATGTAAATGATGTCAGGGTCAGCTCTACAGGAGCGTGAGTGAGAGATTGAAATGTAATATAATTACAGTATATGTTGGTATCTGGGCTTTATAGCTCTGGGGGGGAATTAATGAGCAGTAATCAGCTGAAGAGGAAACCGGGCTGCTGCTGGTGGAAGTGGTTAGCTCTGGTTCAGCCACCCTCAAACACCTACATTTCCTTTCCAGTGCTTATTTCACTCTTTACCTCCTCTCTTCTATGTAAATGTGAAGTTCCTATAAAGGCTTCATCGCTGCTAATATGTCGTTTTGAACACGAAGTTAATGTTTTGCGAAAGAGGCTGTTTCTGCTCCCACTGGCAGTTATTCAAGGGGCCAATAAAAATGCTAATGATGTTGGTGTTTTGTTGTTAAGTTTTGTGCATATTCGGCTTTTTATTTTGTGTTCAGCTTTGAGTCGGGGGATGGAATGTTTCTTATGAGACACAACTGTGCAACTTTATAATGAAAAGATTTAAATGCAGATCAAACACGGGCAGTAGGTGTGAAATTCTGATTTCTGATTTTAAAAACAAGTGCTAAAATGAAATATAAAATGACATTTTATAAAATGCTTCACCCTAAGGCTGGCACAACAGATTAATCAACACCATGTATTTCACAGCGTATCTATTTAATTTTTTCCCAACGCAAAGGAGAAAACTAAAGTCTACTCTTTGGAATTTATTAATATATAAACATAGCAGGTCACAGTACATTATTATCTAATGCAAAGCATGTGCTCTAATATATATCCTGTTTTTTCTTTGTTTCAGCGGGCACTGATGGAGGATCCTCATGCAATGACACACGCTGGGTCCAGAAGTGGCAGTCCTGGCAGTCCTCGAGACCACTCAGGAGGACCAGTCTGTCTCTGAGCTCTGGCTTCTGGCACGCCACAGGCAGACACTCCAGTCGCCGTCTGCTGCGGGCCATCCCCAGACACGTCGCCCAGATACTGCAGGCAGACGTTCTCTGGCAGATGGGACATACTGGTGTGTGTGTGTGTGTTGTGGTCCTGTATTTACTAGTTTTTGGGGTACCAAATGTCATGACAGTGTCACGATAGTAATACTCTGACCTTGTGGGGACATTGTTTAGATCATTGTTTAGTTAAAAATTATTTGTAATAAATTAATAGATTTGTGTGATGGTTAGGTATGGGGGTAGGGTTAGTGTAGGGGCATATAATGTACCAAATGTACAGTATAACAACCATTACTTCTATGAAAAATGGAAACCAGTGTGCGTGTGTGTGTGTGATAGAAGGTACAGTGAATATGTTTTTGTTTTGTTTTTAGTTCTGCTCATTTACAACGTAGAGTTTTTAATCTTTGTGACATGTTGTATATTGGTGGTGCTGTTCAGGCTCTGGAGTGAAGGTGGCAGTGTTTGACACTGGACTGAGCGAGAAGCACCCTCACTTTAAGAATGTTAAGGAAAGAACCAACTGGACCAATGAGAAAACACTGGATGATGGTAAGTCTTCTCATCGTACGACATGATGTCAGTTTATGCATGAATAAGTCAACCTAGACGTACCGTCTTCACTTGCTCTCATTCCTCCTTCAGGGTTGGGTCATGGTACCTTTGTCGCTGGGGTTATTGCCAGCATGAGAGAATGCCAGGGCTTTGCTCCTGATTCTGAGCTTCATATCTTCAGAGTTTTTACCAATAACCAGGTAGCACAAACCACTGAACTCACTATAGTTCCACAAGATTCAAGAATCATATCCTGTATGTCTGATTGGCCGTTTGTTTCAGGTGTCCTACACCTCCTGGTTCTTAGATGCCTTCAACTACGCCATCCTTAAGAAGATCAATGTCTTGAATCTCAGTATAGGGGGACCAGACTTCATGGACCATCCGTTTGTTGATAAGGTGTGTACGGAAAGCAATCAGATGAGGTTTGGGGGGAACTGCGGCTAATGCTCACTGCAATATAGTGCTCTAATAAAAGCTGATCTCTCCTGTGTGTTTAACAAGGTTTGGGAGCTCACAGCCAACAAGGTGATTATGGTGTCTGCTATCGGCAATGATGGTCCGTTGTACGGGTAAGTATATCAGTCCAACAACAAGTTAATCACATTTCACCGGTAGTCCTAACAGTTCTTTTGATTTATTTCATTGTAACGTGTCTTCCAGGACCCTGAACAATCCAGCAGATCAGATGGACGTTATTGGAGTGGGAGGGATAGATTTTGAGGACAACATTGCCAGGTTCTCATCTCGGGGCATGACAACATGGGTGCGTTCACATCGTTTCTAGGCAGCTGACTGAAGGCTTGTTAGAACGTGCCTGTAGATTTTGATCTGACCTAAAAAGGCCAGATGTCTCCTATCTTCTTACACAAAGCTGGAGATTTTACAGACTCCTCATCTTTAGGAAGGAAAATGCGATAAAAAGATTTATGAGCACTTCAAAGGGTTTCGGTACAGCTCTTTATTCCACCTTTGAAGTAGTTCACACAATTTAAGGCGTTGTAGATTTATAATGTTGTTTTATCTATGGGGTGTCCTGAGACCATAATTTCAGTAGTTGATACTGATAGCAATTACTCAGTTCTTGATGGTAATTTTAATACCCCAGCCAAAATAAACACACTGTTAAACGCACTTTATTTGAAGTTAAAATGCATATTGACTAATTAATAGTGAAACGGTTTATGTAACGTTGTTTGTTGTTCACGTAATTAAAGAAATATAAATAGAAAACAGAGATACGAACAAGTAAACAGTGTCTAAAAACAAATTAATTAGCATTGTCTTTACTGCATTGGGAAGATGCAAAACATACATACTGATTCACATAAATCTGTCATTTGTTTTTGTGTGTTGGTGTGTGTTTTTTTTCCCCTGTTTCATTTACAGAACTAAATGAAGACCTAATTGACTGTTTTAAAACAACTGCAAATGTTGCATTATTCTTGTGCTGTTTTTATTTTTTGTTTGTTTTTAGTTTTGGCTTGGTGCTAAAGTGCCTGCAGTGTTGACACTCTTGTTTGTTTATAAATGATGCTGCCCTTGCGATTTTCCAGTACAATCAAAGGCATATATTACACGATGTTAAAACTGGACCGTGATTGTAAAGCCACAGTTGTAATGCTTGTGTTATTTTATCATAATGACGTGTTCGAACCCTTTACAGTCAAATAAAAGTTACATTCGGCTCTTTCTGTGCGTCTTCGTTTCCTCGTTGTTTTGACTGCTGTGTTATCTGTTCATCAGGAGCTGCCGGGCGGCTATGGCAGGGTGAAGCCTGACATTGTGACATATGGCTCTGGTGTGCGTGGATCGGGACTGAAGGAGGGCTGTCGTTCGCTCTCCGGCACCAGTGTTGCGTCACCCGTGGTGGCTGGAGCTGTCACGCTGCTGGCCAGGTGAGACGTGGGTGAACGAACCAAAAACAAATACCCAGAATGCTTTGCACTTGTTCACAGACTCACTTGGAGACTATTGAGAACATGTTTTCTTCATGTCTATTTTCGAAAGCTTATATGTACATATTGAGTGTTAGTGATTTGTATTTTATTCTAGGCTTTTGTTTATTGGATGTCCTGATAAAACAATAATAAAATAAAAGACCTTTGATATTTGACCGGAGGTAATAAAAGCTAAAACGATCTATTATGCAGGCAGGAGCAAATTTAAAAAAAAGGCAAAAAGCTGTTTGTTCGTTTAGAAATGGGTGCACAGTCTCTGCTTAAGTATCTTAATTAATTCTTACCCATAAGGGCCAGATAAACAAACTAGAGTGTTTACAGTAGATATTTTCTTCTGCCCCTCTGCAGGAATGCAAAAAACAACTAAGTAAATAAACCGAATTAATCTTTTTCTCTTGTCCTGGAGATTTTCCCTCTTTTACTGTGCAATCCATACTTTTATCTTTTGCATGACTATATATGTCACTTTCCTATAATGTGTTACCTGGTGTTTATAAGAACTCTGTTTTAAATGCTATTTCTCCTCTCAGCACTGTGTTGAACAGAGAGCTGGTGAACCCAGCCAGCATGAAGCAGGCTCTGATCGCGTCCGCGCGCAGGCTTCCGGGTGTCAACATGTTTGAGCAGGGCCACGGCAAACTCGATCTGCTCAGAGCCTATCAGATCCTCAACAGCTACAAGCCGCAAGCCAGGTATCTCTCACCCTGTTTAACCTCTTTATTGACTAGCATGGTGCGTTTCATTATTCATGTATGCTAACACGTTCTGTTAAAAGCTGGCGTCTGATTACAGAATGCAGTTAACCCAGTTCCTAATCTTATCTCAGTGAGGTCATTGTCTATTGAATTTCTGATGTTGTTTTGATTCTTTAGCTTGAGTCCGAGCTACATTGATCTGACCGAGTGCCCGTACATGTGGCCGTACTGTTCTCAACCCATTTACTACGGTGGCATGCCAACTATTGTCAACGTGACCATTCTCAATGGGATGGGCGTGACCGGCAGGATCGTGGACAAGGTAAGCAATAACGAAGAGGCTGAATCCCACTGGGTTTGCCATCAACACTGCTATTAGCTGTTTTACTGAGAATGCCTCTCTGTTACTTTCTGCTTAAACGCAGCCCATCTGGCAGCCCTACCTTCCTCAGAACGGAGATTATGTGGATGTGGCGGTCTCTTACTCGCCCGTGCTCTGGCCCTGGGCTGGATATCTGGCTGTCTCTATATCTGTGGCCAAGAAAGCGGCATCGTGGGAAGGCATCGCTCAGGGCCACGTCATGCTCACTGTGGCCTCACCAGCAGAGAACGATGTGAGTAACTGTGTGATGTCATCTGAAGGGTGGATTGTGTCATCAGATCATTCCTCCTCTGACAGCTCCAGGTAGTTCACTCGCCGATTGTGACCTGCTGCGGTCTCTTGTGTTCTTCAGTCGGCAGTAGGTGGCGAGATGACCTCCACGGTGAAGCTGCCAGTGAAGGTGAAGATCATCCCCACTCCTCCACGCAGTAAAAGAATACTGTGGGATCAGTACCATAACCTCCGTTACCCGCCGGGATACTTCCCCAGAGACAACCTGCGCATGAAGAACGATCCGCTGGACTGGTGAGCCGTGACTGTGAATTTACATGTTCAGTGTCGGACCTCCATGTTACAATCGCGAGAAGATCTTTCATAATGGACAGAATCTATCGAGGGTGCCATTTTATACTGTCATTTTTTATCACCCCATCCTGTTATCATGATGTAGATTCTTGTGTTTTTCAATTGTTTTGAAGGAATGGGGATCATATTCACACTAACTTCAGAGACATGTATCAGCACCTCAGGAGCACGGGCTACTTCATTGAGGTCTTGGGGGCACCCATCACATGTTTCGATGCCAGTCAGTATGGTGGGTGTTGAGCCATAGTGTGTTCTATTAGAAGTGTTTTCAGTGTGATGAAACATCTGCTAATAAAGAATCGTCTAGGCTGTCATGATGGACCTTCTTGAATCATCTCTGTATGTTTTCTTAGGGACGCTGCTGATGGTGGACAGCGAGGAAGAGTATTTTCCAGAGGAGATCACCAAGTTGAGGAGGGACATAGAGAATGGCCTGTCTCTCATCATCTTCAGCGACTGGTACAATACATCAGTCATGAGGAAAGTCAAGTTCTACGATGAGAACACCAGGTACTGAGAACATCTCAGCAGTCTGTCAACTCGCGTCACTGTCTTTTAAATAATATTCCAAAGTACTGCACGTGAAATGCACGATTGGATTATTATTATTATTGATTATATTTAAGTTATCTCTGTTTCTCAGCATTTGAAGATTTAGTCGTTTTCGGCTCGTACGCGTTTTGCCGGTCGTTGTATGCTGGTCATGTCAGCATACAGTCGAGGTGGAATAAAGTTGGAAAAGCTGTTTTTATTTTATCCCACGATGATTTGAGAACGTTTTAAACGCATCTTGTGTGCTTGTATTGATGCAAGAAAACTTGCAATAACACAAATTTTGTCAATAACACAAATTTGCCTGTGTTTAATCAGTGACCTACAAATAGGGCAGAATCCTAAATACATTTTCTTCTTCCTTTTGCATGCTAATGTAATGAATGTTTCTGTTTATGTTCAAGCTTCAGTGAGAATAAATATATCAGAGTTTCAGTGTGGTTTTAGATTTTCAGACCCTGTTGGGAATAGCACAAAATGTCTTGTGCTATTACTAAAGCTTGTTTGCTATTCAGTACAAAATAATATGTGTCAATACTGCCTCAGTAATTAATTAATTGTGATGTCTGAATGCATTTATCGGGTTCTCCAATCAACATCTCTTTCTCCTGTCTTAATCTGAATTAAAGTGTTATTAAAGTGAATTGAAGTTCCCATTAGGGTATTTAAGCATTTGGTTTCAATTATTGAATCTGACAATTACTTATTAAATGGGGTTCTAAGTGCCCTGTTCAGGGAAAACATGTTTTGTTTGTCAAATGAGGGCAAACGTCAAAATGTGGTTTGCTTTTGCAGGCAATGGTGGATGCCGGACACAGGGGGCGCTAATGTGCCAGCTTTGAATGAGCTGATCTCTGTGTGGGGTATGGCCTTCAGTGATGGTTTATACGAGGGAGACTTCACAATGGCAGATCATGACAGTAGGTTTTGCTGATTCTGTATTGTAATGCAGTAATTTCATTAAATAATGTTGCTTAATTTATTTTCCTCAATTTATAATTGTAATTGTAATTGTAATCCTCAATAAAATTGTAACCAAATTCAAATGTACAAATAAGTGTGTGTGTGCACGTGCGTGTGTAAAAATATAATAACGTATACTGTCTCTTTTGCTTTTAGTGTATTATGCCTCTGGGTGCAGTATCGCCCGTTTTCCAGAGGATGGGATTGTTATTGCTCAGACCTTAAAAGATCAAGGTACACCCCTCACCTCACTGCTGTATCCATGGAGACAGGCCGAAAGCACTGTACTTTCATCCTGTTGTTGTAGTCTGACATCCTCAAATTTCAAATAGGTCTGGAGGTCTTAAAACAAGAGACTGCAGTGGTGGACAATGTGCCTGTGCTTGGACTGTACCAAACACCCAGTGAGGGGGGAGGTCGTATTGGACTTTATGGGGACTCCAACTGCATTGATGACAGTCACAGACAAAAAGGTGTGTATGTATTTCATGTATATGTGTATGTAGTTTGTGCAGAGAGATTGGGATAAACTATGTTGCCCCTTTCTATCCAATCTAATTAGGCAAACTGGTAGGCAGTAACAATAGCAATAACAAGCTAGCTTTGAAAGCATAAGATTTGCCCTTTATTTAATAAGGACCCTTATATAATAGACTGTTATAATATATACTTCTCTATACAGACTGTTTTTGGCTGCTGGATGCTCTGCTGCAGTACACTTCCTATAGCATGACTCCACCCAGTCTCATCCACTCTAAAAGCAGAATAGTGCCCCCTACAGGCACAGACAGGCCATTACCACAGAGACTGGAAGGTAAGCTTTATAGTTGTCTTTACAAACAGGTTGTATTTAATTTGTAAAGTTATTCCGAGTATAAATTTCTTTCCGTTATTCCTGAAGGTAATCATCTCTACCGTTACTCCAAAGTACTGGAGCCTCATTTAGGTGACCCTAAGCCACGCCCTCTGCCTTCATGCCCTCATCTGTCATGGGCTAAACCCCAGCCACTTAATGAAACTGCTCCCAGGTCAGTACAAATGACATCCGAGCCATTCTTAACAGCCGTATGAATAGAGACGCATGTAATTCATTGATGCTTTTTCTTTATTAACATTTCACTTGGATTTGTTCTTTTAATTCCTCTCAGCAATCTGTGGAAGCACCAGAAGCTGCTGTCAGTGGACCTAGACAAGGTGGTTTTGCCTAATGTGAGGCCAAATCGGCCTCAGGTTCGACCCCTGTCTCCTGGGGAGAGTGAAGCATGGGACATCCCTGGAGGTGAATAAAAAGAGGGGCTTTAAAGAAACGAAGGTCTTTAAATGATCGGAATAATCCATGTTTGTGTTTTTCCTCAGGAATTATGCCGGGCCGTTATAATCAAGAGGTCGGCCAGACCATCCCCATGTTCGCATTTCTCGGTGCCATGGTCGTGCTTTCCTTCTTCGTGGTTCAATTGACCAAAGCCAAGAACAAACCCAAGCGCAGAAAACCCAGAGTAAAACGTCCACTTTACCTTCAACAGCAGCAACAGACTCCCCACTTAAGCCGGAACCCCACAGTATGATCGGCCCGCACAGCACGCTAAACATACCACATCTGGACAAACAGGGAACGATCTTCCCTGAGGTGTGTGTGTATGTGTGTGTGTTTTGCCGTGAGCTTGTGGTGATAAGATTGAACGGTGAAAGGCTCTTGTGTTCTTGAGATGAGCCTGCAACCTGCGCCCAGATACGGGCCTTACCTGGACCTGGGTGTTCCTGTCTTTGTTCTACACCGGCCTTTCAATCCAATGACCAAATGGAGGAATGTTTAATTTTTTAATTTATTGACGATTGACTTTTGACCCTTGTTTTGTATGTCAAATTGAACAACCGAAACCGGCCATTCAGTTTACCTGATTAATATATTGAACTGTTTCCATATTTCCTCGTTTTTGTATTGTCGAAACATGTTTTTTATAAAAAAGGCAGTGTTGCCTACAACGTCTGTAAATAGCCATCAAGATTTCAATGTTGTGGAATAAAATGTGTTTTAAATATATCTTATCCAATGCCTCTGTCTTTAAATTCATTAAGTGACCGTGAAGGTTACAGTGGAAAAAGCAAGAATAATTTTCATCTTGTTTATCTAAGGTGAACTGTCGGCGGTATATATGGCTGTTTTATTTCGCTGCTTTCATTGACGGATTAACCTCTTTGTCCTTTGTTTGCGTAAGATATATGCATAAGATAAATGAAGCTGGTGATGTTTCTGTGGCCCACTGGTTTGGCTGTGCTACTCCAAGCGTTCATTTGAACGAGAGCCATGTTTGGCTGGGGTCCATCTCTTTGTAGCTGTATTTATTACAGGAAATACAGCCATATATTAGCTGTGATATGTCTTCCTAATAGGTAACAAACATATTTACTGAATAAAGGTCAACATTAGGAAAACTTTGATGGGGAAAAACTTAAAATAGATATACATCCAAATGGAAGTGTGACACTTTAAATTATACGGAAGTTGAACATGAGATACTTTGGAATCTGAAATTAGTATTTTAAAGTGAATTTCATCCCTGTTAAAAATGGGAGAAAAGTAAAAAAGGATGATAGCAATCCACATTGATTTATGCCAAAAGCAGTTTAAAATGGCTACTATCTACATGGCCAAATCTTTTAGGTCAATTCATTTTTTTGTCTGCTGTACTGTCAGGGGGCAGTTGTGGCCTACTGGTTAGTGAGTTGGGCTTGTAATCAGAAGGTTGCTGGTTCGATTCCAGCACTGGGGGGTTACAACTGAAGTGCCCTTGAGCAAAGCACCCTACCCCCAATTGTTCCCTGGGCGCAGTAATGTGCTGCCCACTGCTCCGGATGTGTGTGTGTTCACGACTTGCAGTGTGTGTTCACTCCTCACCAGTGATGGGTTAAATGCAGAGGTCACATTTTGGGTACGGGTTACCATATCTGACAAATAGGTCACTTTCACTTCACAGTTGATCATTTCTTGAAGAAGGATCTCCAGATCCAATTATGAGGACACCTCAAAAATCCGGTTTGAATAGTTCCTTTCAGTCTCTTTGTTTCAAGGAACCTGCCATGAGGTAAAATCTTGAGGTTCGTTGTTTTTGATACTTGGTGTAAGTAATATAAATCCAATCATCCAGTCTTCCAAGATACAGAAACATTCTGCAGACTGGACCAAACAATCATGGCCTCCCTGTAACTGGATGCTGGTGTAGACAGACAAAAAATACCTTCATCCTTCATTCTGCCTCATTCTGAGTCTTATCAACTATGCTAAGCAGTCTTGTAGTCGCTGTGATTTTTCCTGAGACCAGTGTGAACGACTAATTCCATCAGGTGCTGGGCAATCTCTAAATTTCAGCCCTGATCCATTTTTAATGGGATGGATGACCTGTGAAAATGTCACTGGTCTTTCTCAGGATGGAGGTTCATGATATGAAGAACATGGGAACTGCGTCTGACCAGTTGTTTCTGCTTAAATGGATTTCCCATTTGTTCATAAAAGAGGTCCCACGTGTCCCACTTGTGCCCACATGTAGACATTTTCCAGCCAATTGCGCTAGTACATTTCTTAGCCGATAGCCCAGACTCAGGAAGCATCAGACTGGGTCTCTGATGGCTGGTGACAATGAGCTGGTATTATCAGGAAAGCTGTTAAATGTAAAAGATCCTGAATACACCCTGTATGATCTAAACACAAACGATCTTCACACTTTGTTGCATCAACAGTTATTTTATGATGGCCACGTGGAACAGATATTGCTTGGTAATAACATTTTTTTCAAACTTTATTAATTCTGTAATGTTTTTAAAACGTTTCACTGACTTCTTAAGAGTAATGTGTTTGATTATGATTTATAGCATAAAAATATTCTATTAACGTTACTGCAATAACTTTTGAAAACTTTTAAGAGAACGTTTTGAGAATGAGAACCTTCTGAGATCGTTCCCAGTTAGCTGGGGATCTCCTTACTGTAATTTATTTTACTATAATGATTATATAGTATCCTTTAAATATATTTTTCCTTTTTTATAAGCCTTTTTTGTTGACTACTTATTTTTGTTGTGTTTGGGGAACTCTTGCAGCCGCATATCTCACTGTGGCCATGACAGTCAAATACCAAACAAAACCAGTTCATGAGCTCAAATTCATCACCTCTGTACAGAAATGGGTAAGTCTGAAAGGAGGAAACGTTCACTTTTTGGGGAATACTGAATTAAATGATCACAGCCATTTCAGAGTTGTGTTTCTCGTTGCAGTGTGTAAATAAACGTTATACTGAAGTGTATGTAATTTCTCGTTTAGTTTTCATTAATATTTAGAATAAGCTCGTGGGCTTCAGTTTTCAGCGTTATACCGACTATCTGCTTTGGCTTCTAGGTGAGTTATTTTACTTTTATCCAGTGTACTGAC
>JAZGTJ010007543.1:0-22665 GCA_036877575.1 Botia almorhae
CATGTGAGAGGATGAGAAGCTCCTGAAACTCCTGAATGAGTGTGAGAACATTTGAAGGAAACGAGAGTTAAGTGGTTTCTGGTCTTCTAGTGTAACGGTGGAGCTCAACTGTTGCATGTTTTTCTGCGATTGGTCGTCAGTGTAACTGAATTCTGTTGTTTTTAAGGAGGTTTTTCTTTCTGAAAGCGTTTGTTCTTGAGTTTTAGGGAATAATCACACATAATTCCTCGGGATGCCTCGTGGGGATTGTTTTTAACCGTCCAACTTTGCTTTGAAACTTTCCAAACATTGTAGAGCCGGACAAATGCAAAAACATCATAATCAAATTTAAACACACTTTATACACAGTCTCAGGCATATTATACGGGAAACCCTCTAAAGATTTGTATTTTGTGAATGTTTAAAATGTTATTTATAATAAACAAATCTCTTTTGTGAAATTATTTTTCACATTGTCCAGTAAACATCCAGTCATTGAGTTCATGACTGCGCTGATAGTTTCAGCGAGTGATTCAGTGTAGCGTGAGTCACGTTAATTCACGAATTCAGGACTGATTTGTGAGTCTTTTTGACTGATTGATTAAAGCTGATTTCCTTTACGACTTCACTGGTTGATGTACGTTTGTTTTGTCCTGCGAGGACGTAGCAATAAAAAACCTGAGATGTTTCCTAGTGTTTGTTG
Organism: Botia almorhae; assembly: GCA_036877575.1. Classification (NCBI taxonomy): domain Eukaryota; kingdom Metazoa; phylum Chordata; class Actinopteri; order Cypriniformes; family Botiidae; genus Botia; species Botia almorhae. The sequence goes on from JAZGTJ010007543.1 coordinate 683, forward strand.
TTTTGTGGTACTTTAAAGTTGTATATGTATTTAAATATTTTAGTCAGAAACTGTTTGTTGTATTTTGCTGTTGCGCTGTGGATTCTGTGGTGCAGGAAACACTATATTGGTTTGTTTGTTTGTTTCTCTGCAGATATATTATGTACAGAATATTTTTGTGTTCAGTCTCTCACCACAGGCCTGTATATAAACTGTATATAATAAATGTGTGTAAAATCTTTGTGCTGTGTGACGATCTGCTCTGAACGTTTTCTTCTTTCATGTGTTTAGAGAGTGTGTGAATATGTCACTGTAACAGTGTGAAAACAGCCCAGCTGAGTGTGTGAGCTGTTCAGTTTTGGGTGTGTTTTATTTGCTTGTAATATGGATTCTGGTTATCCTCCATTGGCACGTTTCTCACTGTGTGTTTCTGGATGTTTCAGAGGAGGAAATAGGAAGCAATTTAGTTTAGGAGCAGCTGCAGATGTGAACCGTCCCTTGTGTGGTATTATATCAGCACACCAGGCCCCCGAGACTCCAGGAACAGGGGCCACATGTGCGCAGAGGTGAGATTTGTGATCGGCTAGTGCAGTCTGACTGCGCAGTCTGCTCTGTTTCTCGCCTGTCAGTCAGATGTTTGGTCCTGAGAGGATCCTGGTGACAGAACACAGGTTAACAGAGACAGACAGTTCTGGATTGACTTCAGCGGTCGCCGCGGGGACGTGCAATGCTCTGGTGCGATTAGCCAGCATCAGTGCTAATGCTAATGTCCCACTGAGTGTGGAAGCAGCTCTAAGTCTTCAGCTCATGTGAGTGAGAGGGACAGTGTTTCCATGAGTTGATTCTTGTGAAATCAGCCTCTGGTTTGTTGATTTTGTTAATGAAAGAATCACAGTGAAATCCCTCAGAACCTCTGAAACCTGCAGACACAGCAGTACACCTGCAGAGAGAGAGTCTGGTTTCTGGAAGTGAACTGCAGTGTTAGGAGCTCCACATCTGATGAAGCTCAGTAGATTCTTCTCCTCACGGTGGTACGTGTTTCTGTGTGTCTTTTATCTGTAGATCCGTCTGCTGGAGTAAACTGATTCGTTTATCCTGGGAGTGTGTAATGATCTTTGACATCGACTGTTGTGATAGAGAGTCAAAGGAACATAAAACTATTGTTTCTCATGAAGTGAGACCATGACCTGACCAGCAGAAGACATCACAGCTCCTCTGTACAGACTGACCATTAACTTATTTACACCTGGTTATTTCTTGTTTCTCTTGCTGGTTTTGGTGTTAAATATGATGAAATATGCGGATCAGTTGTTGTTCTGATATCGTAACTGCTGCTCTGAGGGTTCAGTCGACAGGTCTCAGATGATGTATCAATGTGTTTGTGACACACAGAGATACTGTGGCGTCTGGAGTTACTCCTGATCTCCTTCTTCTGCTGATCTGTAACACATGAAAATCCTCATGAGAAACGTTCTGCTGGATGCCACAGATTCCCATCATGCCGTGCTGGAATAAGAGCAGGTTTCTGGCTCCAGTCGAACGCTCTGGACTTGTGCCACCTGTTCCTGAGTCTGTTCTGTCATATCTGAAAATTGTGAACCTGGTGCTGTTTAGTTTTGTACTTTCTATGCAAAGTAAACCGTGTGGAAGGATTCACAGAGTTTTAGTGGTGGATTAATCAGCTGTGTGTATGAGTTTGGGGCAGCCGTGTGTATAACAGTCATGAAATTTACATTTTTGTTAAGAGGTGATGGTGAAATTCACTTGATTTCTGTCTTTCATGGCAACTGCTCAGATACATCATGAAGGTTTGTGTTCATACATTTTGTGAGATGTGTTCACTTTTCTTGCCTTGCGGCACAACAGCCTGTATTTGTATCTGTAGACCTTTTCCCTGCAGCTGTGGGTCTGAAGAAGGATTAGGAGAAATCTTTCTAAATGACTCGTCCTCTCTGAGTTTATTAACCACTGGGGCTTCGGCCTGAATCTCTCCGAGACCTTAGAAGTATTAATCGGCTCTTTTCTGTGGCTTTGTGTCATCCAATCAGCATTGAGATGAGACAGACTCCTCATAGCTCACCAGTGATGTCATCATGTGTTTTTGCATATTCTTTGTACCGAGATATTTCACCCACTTTCTGTAGCTGTTTTTCAGCGGTGTGCAACTTCAGCCCTGCCTACAAATGAGCGTCTCTTTAAAACACTCGTTCCCAGCTCATTAGCTGATTTAATTTGACTCGTGATGTTCTCTTGTAAACATACAGACGTCAAAGGAGAATCTGTCACTTCTGCTATTTGTTTTTCCTTTGTGATTTTAACCATCAGGGACGTTTCCAGCAGCCCCCGAATTATGTATTTTGTTTGTTTACATTTTGTGCTGGAAAACACATTAGAAACATTTTTGAGTTAATTATAAGGAGAACTCTGTTGTTTTGTCTAGGACAATGTATTAGTTAGCATTACATGTAATCTAAATAACTTTGCTGCTCACATTGTTTTGCATAATTTGACTAAGCGTGTAAACATGTTTGTTCGCGGGTCACGCGGTGAGTTTACGTCAGGGGTCACGTACAGTTCAGTGATTTTGAAACTCTTTACAGAGGAAGTCTTCCATGTCTCAGTCACAAACATGCGCACCGCTGAGTGCACTTGAAAGTGTGCCTCAGTTCTGCAGCCTCCTGTTGGCAGTGTGGTATTGTTCACTGAAGCTGAGTGTGTTGAGGGCGATTCAGAGGCTGATGTTTGGGTTGAGGGTCGTGTTTAACTGGGCCGAGCCGTTTAAAGCTCTTATGTTAAAGCTCATTACGAGGCTGTTGTCAGATCAGGGGAGTTTGTTGGGCGAGCTGCTTGGGGACGCGATACAGATGAATAATGTCTTATCGGCCCACCCAGCATCACATGCTGCTTTCACCTTTGTGGCCTCTGAAATAAAGCGCGTCTGACTCTTGATAATCAGTGAGGTGTTAACACACATGCACACAAACACGCCGGCTGCAGGGGCCTCGCGCTGCTTTGATCAACTTCCTTTGAATGCTGTTGTTCTCTTTCATCCAACGGGAAACCTCCCAGCCGCTTGTGTCTCCTGACATCATCTCACAGGGTGAGAGAATCTGATTGGTCGGGTGCGAGACCCCAGAGGCTCCTGCCGGGGCCGAACCTGAGGGTTACGTGCAAACAGGGGTATAAATATGACAGTTTTCCCCTAACAAATGAACACAGTGTGTGTGTTGGACACAGAGCAGAAACAGGGTTTATTTTGAATATGATTTGGTGATGTTTATGAATACCTGGTCAAGCGTCACTGCTTTACTAGTTATGAGTGGTCATAACTGATCAGATATGAATCCTTTAGTCTGTGCTGATTGTGGGAGATATGTTGAATTCAGAGAAACGGGTTTAAATGTGATAAAGGTGATGAGTTACACTGGGCGGAAAGGACTAAATTGTTTCTGGTTAAAAACATGATCAGATGAACAGAATGTAATAATCACACAGGAGATGCACAGAAGTTTGTGAAGGATGAGAGGCTGCAGATTTCGTGAGGGTGGAAACTGTGTTGTCATTGTGTGCTGATGAGTCTTGTCAATTGGCTTTATGTAAGAAGTCTATTCGGATTTTGCTAAGCACTGTGATATTTGTACCTGTTATTAATCTGCTTCCTAATATTTGATCTGCACTTAGTCATGTGATCAGTTTGGCCTCCTCAGATGAACAGGCGAGCAGTTTTGTTTGACGTTTGTTTGCCCTGGCATTACTGTGTCCCCCTCTTGTCTAAACATGCTGAGTGTGAGTCTGTGCTCCACTGCTGAAGCTCTCTGTGTGTATGTGTATCTCAGGTGACCTCTGACCCCTGAGGTCACAGCTGGTTGAAGCAGGATAGAGCTCTTGGCCGTGTGCAGCGTCTGCTCACGGCGTCTGGTGTGTAAACAGGTTGACATGACCTCAACACATCCTCTCATTTCTCACCTTCTAAGATGATGGTGGACGGCTGGAGATCAGGGGAGCTGAGTGAGATTCTGTTGAAGTCCTCAAACGTTCTGAGAAAATTCCAGAGTGCTTCAGTGACTAAAGGAAGAGCTTTATAAAGTAACTTTAGTTTAAAGAAACAACTTGATTGTTTCTTCCATTCCTCTTAGACTTTTGTTTTGGCCAAATTACTACTGTCATAAAGTCTGACCCAGTTTGCAGGTTATTTTGGCCACAAACAGTTCATCAACAAACAATCTAAAAGTTTGTTTCATTGATTATTTTATTATTTTACAAGCAGAGGTGTGAATAACTCATGACCGTTCTGCTTTATTTTCTGTCAGATATCTCACAGCCATAACCAGATTTATTCTCTCAAACACACTCATGGTGTCAGCTTTGTGTCAGACCATCTGAGTGTCCGTCAAACACTCAATGAATGGAGCTCTCTGTGCTGTTTCAGGTTCCTCTGTGTAATTGAGTTTAAGAACAACAGCATTAGGAGCTTGTTGGTTCTGTCAGTGTAGTCATGAAGTTTTACCTTCACACTTCATCCATCAGCCTGTCCACACCTTCATTCTAAGGTCTTCTCACCTGACCCTGCGGCACTGAACATACTGACGTCTCTCTGAACACACTGACGTCTCTCTGAACACACTGACGTCTCTCTGAACACACTGACGTCTCTCTGAACACACTGACGTCTCTCTGAACACACTGACGTCTCTCTGAACACTGTGCAGTTTGGCTGCGATTCTCTGTGGATCTCTCTGCAGTTCTTCTGTTTGCAGGGCAGAGGGTCTTCTGCGTGTTTTGATTTGGTTGTGTTCTTCACAGCAGCTGTAATCTGTTGGGCAGATGGAGGAAAGAAAATTGGAATTTCATGGATCTGTCAAATATGATCGTCATGCTAATGTGCCCTCCTCTCACATTTCACTGTTTTATGACTCCTCCTCCACAACGAAACAATTGGGTGTTATGGGATATCTGCTGCTCTCATTGGCTGACTCGTGTCATGTGTTTGTTATGGACACACCCTCAGGGGGAGATTTGTGTTTTGATTTATCACGGGCCAACACAGATAAAGTAAAGCAGCTATATCACTCAAATATTAGAAACATGCTTTATTTAACGGGTCCTTCCAGAACTAAAATTTGATTGGACAAGCCATGTTGCAATTCATAAAATAGCCGACATCATCATCTGAATTCTGTAACTTTCCACCGATCATTCTGCAAAGGTTAGGCTGATATATAATACTGCTTGGCATACAGTAAACTTTATTGTGTTTGTAATAGGACTGCATGATGTTACAGATAAATGTGATATGTAATATATGTAATAATGCTTTAAATTTGTAAAATCAATTCATGTTTCATAATCTTTCCGGGAAAAGAAAGCTTCTGAAAGTGAACGGACACGTTTCACTGTTGCAGTGCCATTGCGACCTGCATGTTTGCAATATTTTAAGAATTTGTCTAAATTATACTGCCCTGATTTAGTAACGTGACTGTTGTACTTGTGTGGCACAGTTGTATTTTTTGTTTTTTTATCCTCTCAAGTGTTTGTGTCTTTTCTTCAGGACCGTACGGACGTGGGACCTGAACTCAGAGAAGAAACACAAGTCTGTGTTTAAGCCGCGATCATTGCAGGGCAAAAAAGTGACGCCCACCTGCTGCACGTACAGTCGGGATGGGAAGCTCATCGCTGCAGGCTGCCAGGACGGAACCATCCAGATCTGGGACAGGAACTTGAGTGTAAGATCCTTTATCTCTTCGCTCTGTCGGCTGGATTGAAGTCCATCATGCGTTCTGTGATGGGCCTTTATCTTCATGCCTCATCAGTACAGTTTAAGATGCGTGCCAGGAAGGGTCCAGATCTGATTGGGGCAGTAAAAGTCATGCCAGACCTAAAATATACATGCAGGGGTCACTGGACGTTTGACCATGCAGGATGAGGGGGGTCAGAGGTCATGATAGTTCTGACACTGACCAGGTTTTCTGTGTGTGTAGTGTGCTAGGGTTTACAGCAGTTCTGGGCTGTAAGTGAGCAGCGTGGGTGTCCGACTGTCTAGTCTCAAGTCTGACAGGGATGAATAGGGCAGATGGGGGTGATTCATACTGGACGCTGCTCTCAGAGCAGATTTGCTGCTGTTTGAAAATTGCCCATGTGTTTGTTTGGTCGGGGCATTACTGTGGCGTGTGTGGTCCTGCAGATTGTACCACTAAAAGCACTGGAGGAATATATACACACAGTTAAACGCATACATTAATTTAGTAGTGCTCTGATTAAACAGATATGTAAAGAAATGATGTTTAGAAATGAACCTTCTGTGTGTATTAGGCATCCCAACGCTGCTCAGCATTGACTGAGTTTAGAGAATGAGATCTGGTTGGTTGGTTGGTTAGTTGGTTAGTTAGTCTCTTCTGCTAAAGGTTGTGATTTCTCCTGTTTACTTTCAAATGTGGAAAGATTTTTTTTTGGTGACAGTGAGGTGTAGCTGTGGGTTCAACTTTGGTCTCTTCTGTGCACGTGACATGTTTAAACTTTGGACACTAAACAGATGAATGTGACATCGGAAGAAATGATGACATGACGGATGAGAAACTTCCGCAGTCAGTCCATTACAAACTCATTTACAGCTGTGACACTGTGTTTTCCTCTGTGATTGAATGTAGTGGACTTTTATTATGAAAACAGATTGAATCGCTGTTTTTAAAAATTTTCCCATGACATGAGCGCTTTGATGGACGCTGTGGCCACATTCTACACAAACTTCAGTCCCATCAGCCGTGGAGAGTTTGTGTTTTCTCACTGCTGGTGTTATTGAATCTGCTAAAGGTTTATTTGTGCATTTTGTGGACTTCCTGTTGCAGCTTTACATTCTAAACCCACTGCAGAAGAACAGAACCGTATCGTGTGTTGGGTCGGCCTGTCGTTTAAGGGTCTGGGGGGGACGAGGTTTTAACTGATAGCAGGAATGTGATGTTAACATGGAGCATATGGTGCGTGCGTCACACCTCCGGTCAAAACTAACGAATGAGTGTGTGAATGAGTGTCAGACCGTGAACAGCAGGTCGCACGCATGTCTTCTGCTGAAGAGGGACACTTCCTGAATTACTTTCATTGCATTACCAGCCGTGTTAACATAACACACTTTATATGAGAGTTTTCTGAGGTGCCTCAGGACTGATATCAGATCAGTAGAAGGTTTGGGGCTGTGCTGAGCTGGACTTTGGCAGGCTGTGTTTCCTGTACACAGTGATATGAGCGCAGCACCTGTCTAATGGATTCCTGGAATGTTTAACTCATGTGACGACCCATGTGCTGACTTCTGAGTGTACTTAAACAATCAGATGCTGCAGTGTTTACTGCAGGTCTGTTTCTGCAGCTGGTGGAGGCCCCTAACCAATCCACGCGTGTTTTTGGTAACGTGTAATGAATCCGATGTTTTTTTTAATAATTAGCGTTTGTTTACTGAGCATTTTAACTAAACATCCAGTCAGTGAGTGAGATGTTATTTCTCTAAAAAAATCACTTGTGAGTTTTAAATCAATAGTTTTTTTGTAACTTTTTTCTGTATTTTTATCTGATCACAGTCAATTCCAGCCACAAACTCACAAAATGGCAAAATATTGTGTTGTGAATATAAAGGGTTTTGTTGATGTTTGTTCTCTTCTGTATCGTCAGACAGTTGAATTTAATGGTTGGTTTTAGGTTTGTCATGTACAGCAGTCGTGTCTACAGTACACTGGACCGCGGAGATGTTGTGAATGTTCTGAGAACTGTTGTTTGGGAACTCTTCTGCTTTCTGAATAAGATGGATATCAAACTTGCCAGGAACTGTCAAAACGTTCTTTGTTTTGGCCCTGAGGTCCATCACGACTTGACTGTAATGTAAGAATGATCCAAACAGTTTACAAACAGAACATTTTGAGTTGATAAATCATGACATTAATACACAGCTTTGAGTTTCTGATCCTCAGATATAATGTGTCACATGATCCAGCGCGTGAGCCAGGAAACAATCACAAATACATTATTCATTAAACCACTCGCGGCTGCCAAAGCATCGCCTTGTACCCCCAGCTGTTTCTCTGGCTTTCTCAGCGGCAGCCGGTACGAGCGAACAGCAAAAAAACTGTAATTTATTACTGCTTGTTCTGTCAGACTAAATATTTACCCAACATTCCCCAGCAGCTTATAATAACAGCCCGTTCATTGAGGGGCATCTTAGAACCTGTGACCCGTCCGCTGGGACACCAGCGCTTCTGCTCACTCTGCACCTCAAACTCTCATAAAGCTGAAGATCCACACATCATCTGATGTACATTCACCATCCCAAACAAGTGTGAAAATCAAATCTGTTGAATTCAGCTCAAGAAACCCCACAGAACATCTCCAGTAGTTTACCAAACACATCAGGCAACAGTGGAGTTATGTCAACCAACAGAAATGCTGCAGTTCTGTTTATATCGGCGGTGCTGTGTGTTTTTACACATGTACAATGAAGTAATATGGCCAGATCTAGTTAAACCTGTTTGACATGCATTGCTCATAAACAGAGAATGTGAACAGACTTTATCAATTTGCAGCCCGTCTCTGATCTTCTCTGATGTCTGACAGGCTGATATGGGCAGCAGACTGATTCTCTGATGGGAATGGACATTGATTATGGGGTTGTGACCCTCATCAGCTTCATCACTCGTGTCTTGTGTTCCTCAAAGCAGAGAGGAGAAGTGTTATCTTCTGTCTTTCATTCACGCACATTACATCATCATTCAGTCATATTTAAGACTCATTTGTTCTTTCAGAATATATCAGCTCCAGCTCTGACAGATCTTCTAGAAGCACAAGTCATCACTCATTAAGAGAGTTTAAGGGGCTCTACACCTCTCACTGTACAAAAATAACTGCAACACATGTCCATCTCTGCTTATTTTGCTTCATACATATGCCATCATTGTCTTAAGGTTTATTCATTTATATTGTCCAGAAGTGCTTCACAATTTAGTAGAAAAGTAAGAAACATTAAACGTAATAAAAATAACAAATAAAATATACAAAATAATGTAAAACTTTGCATTAATACAGTATTGTTTCTTAAAAGAATATTATGGATTATAAAAATACGTTATAAACGCATACTTTCCTCTCCTCAGGAAATCACACAGAAACTCTGACGTGTCACGCGTATCAGCTGTTCATTGGACAGAGACGAGCGTATGTAGCATGAAGGAGGGTTTGGTTACTTTCTGTTAGAGACTGATAATGTTCTTATGTAAGTTGTACAAGTGTTCTCTGCTCTGGAGGAACACAAACGTTTGTCATTATTTAGTCAATGTTCTGTTGATCTAAACCTGTGAGCAGTTAACTGCTGCGTCCATGACTGACATGGAAGAAATTACTGTACTGTAAATATCTTTACTGTAGTTTCTCATGAACAACAGCTGGATATTGTGACCTGTGTGAGTCATTTCTCCATATCTTCTCATTCTGAACACTTTAGATTCATTCCTGGAGAACAACACATGATCTGTTCATTTAATCAGAGAAAAAAATCTGAGCGCTTAAAGCGGAGACTGAAGTAATCTTCTCTGAAGAGCGAATATCCGTCTGTGGTGATTTGATTGTGTTTCGGAGACATTAGCTGTTAGGAGTCGCTCTCGTTCTCTGAGGCACATCTGTGTGAGTTTGTTTTACCTCAAACACTGACCAGTTTTACCAAGTAAACCGCTGTAATGTCCCACCTTTAGTGTTCAGTATTAACATCATTTGATCACACGCAATAGTCTGATATCCTGAGATAAGAATTTCAGTTAGTGATGTACTTTGTGTCTGTAAATGTTCTGTAAGTCACGTTAATGAAAACAGCAGGTGGATTTGAACTTCGGTTCCCCTCACATTGGGCTGTAGTTACACAAAGCTTCAGTTTGGTAACTCTCTTTACTTTAAAAGCTTCTGTCAGAGTGATCTGTCTCTCTTCGTCTGGTTTTAAGAAGAGTCAGAGCATGTAATCTCTAGTGTCTCATTCTTATCCTGATGTTGGTGATGACAGGCGATGGAAGATGGACGTTTCTGGAAGTGCTCGCTGTAATCAGGGCTCGTAGTGAGCTGGAAACCTGAGCCGGCCCCTCAGCCGTCAACTGTGATGAAGGGTCCGCTCAGGGGCCTGAGGATGTCTTGTCAACAATAATCTAATTTTTGTCAGTGCTTTTCCTTTCAGACCTTCCAGAGAACAGAGCTCATGTGGGTGTGTGACTGCAGACAGACTCCAGGATCTTCAGAAGATGAACAGAGATGTTCTGTGTGCTGAAACTGAAGGAGGTGTCGGGTCAGAAGTTCCTGCTGCTGAATTTAGCTGATAATTTGAATCTGTTTCCAGGTCGATTGTACCAAATTGGGTTTCAGTTGTTTTGTGTGGGACAGACATGACCCTGTAAACTTCACCTTTGATTTCTGGTGCTTAATATCGACCTTTTATTGTTCAGAATAATGTGTTCTGATGAATTGTTCATAGTGAGACCTGCAACATGCAATTTTAAAGTAAACAGTTCAATATGATCTGAGGTTTAATGAGAGGATTTCCTTCCTTCCAAACAGAGAAACTGTCTCACACCCCTGTGAAGTAATTAAACTGATTCAGTCCTTGAAAGCGTTCAGCAGTCAGCAGAGACACGCGCTGCTGGAGAAACTCAGATGATGAAATCAGTCAGTTATGCAAAAGTAAATTGGTTTTGTGGAGTGCAGTGGTGGCAGACCAGTAATCGAGTGTTTCAGGTGTGTTATCATTCTGTTCCAGCTCTTTTACTTCCTTTGGTTCCAGGTTTTTGGTCTGTAGCTTCAGACTCTTGGACTTTGGCACACATACACTTCCTGTTTCTAAGTGAATGTTAAAGACAGTGAAGTTTTCTGAAGGCCTGAAGGTTTGTAGACGTCTTGAGAACACCTGATGGATGGACCTGCACTGCTGGTATTTAGTATTTATCTGATTAAGTCAACACTTTGTTCAGGGGTTCAAATGCACACACACACAAATGAACACATCAGTCTTGTTCAAGAGTGACACTGAGGGCACTCAGATGGTTATTGATCAGACTTAATGGATCTGATCACTGAACACTAAAAGCTCCACATGTACTGTGTGCTGTGTTGAGTCTGGAACATGTGACCTCCTGACCTGCAGGTCATTTACACTTACAACACACGCTGATGTAGTGGAGCTCTGTATCTCCTCACAGTGTGCAGTGTATGGATACACACACTGAGTTTGTGTTCTGAGCTCTCATTGGCTGGAGCCGGCAGGTCGCGGGTTCTCATGGGCTGTTGATTGAGTCTCTGGTCACACTCCATTAGAACCTCACAGAACATCAGTCCTCTGGATCGTGATACGGGTGGTCCATCATTTAAGAGTCATGAGGGTTTCTAAAAGATGGTTTCGCTTCTAAAGAACTAACAAGTTAAATGTCTCCACTCACCCTAAAAAGCCACTTTGGGTTTTGTGTGTGTTTTTAAACTAGAGAAATAAGATGATTTTAAAACGGTTGAAGGTTTATCCTGCAGGTGAAGATGGTCGTCAAACACAGCTCAGGATCTTTCAAGCTCTTAACAATTAAGATCATGGTTTTGAGATGATGTTTTTTACTGCTTTTACAAATGGAAACCTTACGGCTTTATGGTACTGGAACATGAAGGTCTTTGTCTTAGGTTGTGATCTTGGGTTCTAATGTTGTGTTTTTTCTGATGTTTTCTTCCTGCAGGTTCACACTAAGTTCCACTGTCGTCAGGCACATGCTTCAGGATCAGACACTTCCTGTGTCACCTTCTCCTATGATGGGACTACTCTGGCATCACGTGGAGGTAAACAATGATTAATGCTGAGTTTTTAGTTAAAACAATATTTCCTCATAAGGGATTATTGATGTATTTTAAGGGATTTCCGTCAGTTAAATAAACATCATTTGACTATTCGAACCAGCTTAGTACAGAAAATTACTTGGTTAAGATAATCAATCTTGTTTCCTATACAGATTTTAATTATATGAACACAAGAAGGATTAAAACGACAATTAAAATAATTGCAATAGTTACAGTAGCTTTTAAATCAATATTTATTAACCTGAAATCTGTCCTGTTATCATATATATGAAATTACTGGTGCAGTGATACAGGAGTTCAGTCAAAACCCTTATTCTGTCAGCTGTGACCATCTTGAATCTGTGGGTTTTACACAGTAACAAAGTGAAGTTGTATCCAAAGAATGAACTTCTTGTCTTTTCCATGACCTTATAAATGATGAGATAAAAGTGCCACTGTCTCAGTGATGCCCCAGATAAACATCCTGACACTCACAAGCGACACTGAGGTCTTTCTTTCAGAGATCTGTCTGTCGTACAAGAGCGTCACTCTGAGGAGCTGTAGTCAGCAGTAGTGTGGAGATCCCCGTGTCATTATAAACTGTGAGCCGTCAGACTCACGTATGACATGAGTCAGACATTCGTCAGCCCGGCCGTCCTCTGATTCATGCAAGTTAATGTGATTCAGGCGGCTGTATGTCAGAAGTGGTTCCATGTTTCATGTTTCTCATCTGATTGGCATCTGATCTCCCTCAACGTCTCATATTTTGTCTGTGTTGTTGTGTGTTTCAGGCGATGACACGCTGAAGATGTGGGACATTCGGAGCTTCAGGAATCCTCTCGGTGTGGTTTCCGGTTTGACCTCGTACTTCTCAATGTAAATGATACACAAACTATGTAATGTTGCTGTTATACAACAGTTCTATAAACCAGATTAACAGATGTTTCCAACAACAATGACGTTTACGACAAAAGTTAGCTCTCAGGTTTTTTTGTTTTTCCATTTTCGGGTTTTCCATTTCCCAGTTCATACTTGACCCGCTCGTCCCTTGATCCTGGGGCGAGAGAAAACAGAAAAATAAACAGGCTAAAAGTCCTCACTCTGCATTGACTCCACATCGACTCCTCACCATTCACACTCTCTCCAAAAGTTCTGATATTTATTTGTAAATGACGTTTGGCTAATCAGAACGGAGAACTGGAACAGACTGTTGTATAATACATGAACATGATTTTCAGAAATGTGATGAGACATTAAGTGAATTGTGATCTGTTTGGGAAACAGGACAGACTGTTGTTTCAGTCCTGATGATAAACTGCTTGTGACGGGAACCTCCGTGAGGAAGGACGAGGGCAACGGAAAGCTGATCTTTTTCGAGAGAGAGTCATTTAAAAAAGTCTATGAGATTGAAGTGGCCAGTGCGGTGAGTTTAACACAGTTTAACACAATCTCCAGAACAACAGTTTCCATAAACACAGACTGTAACTTCAGCCTTGGTTGTACTGCGAGTAAAAATGTCTCGGAGGTTTAGCTGAAGGTTTTCATGTTTTAATAGTGAAGGTATCAAGGTCTGGTTCAGGTCAGCAGATGTGATGAGACAGAGTTTGTTTGGGATGGACAGCTGATACACTCTTTAGTTTCAGAGAGAGAGTTCAGGGGCCGTCTGTGAGTTTAATGGTTTTCCAGTCTGAGGTCTGTTATCTGAAGCGAAGGAGCCCAGCAGGCGGACCGTGCTGCCACATGTGTGTGTGTATTGGCAGTTACAGTTACTGCTGTTTGTCCAGAGCACTTACAGAAGATGTTCCAATAAAATAACCATTTTTCTCTAATCGTACAGACTCCAGGAAGCGTGTCGTCTTGAATTACACAACTTGGCGAACCGTGTGTCTGTCAGATTACTGTTTGAGTGGAAAGATTTGCAGTTAACTGACAGGAAATCAAACTGTTAGCCCGTTTGTCCTTTAGGAGGAAAAAAGGATATTGCTCTTCTGCGTTCATTTGCACTTAAATAAAGCACCACTCAAGGCCTTTAATCAGAGCAAACATTTTCATGAACTAAAATCAAGAGATGAGTCCAAATTGTAACAGTGATTTAGAATACAATTAAAACCTTGTAAGATTACAGAGACAATGTTCATATTTAGTGAGTGTTTGAAGGGTTTGATTGAGTAACTCATCTTTTTGGCAGAAAAAGATCTTTGCTCTGTGGTGCAGATCTGAGCAGATCCGGTCCAGATCTCATGAACACACTCCAGAGAAGTTACGATTTACTGCTGAATGTAGCAGTGATGGCACTTTAATGGCACGTTTCGTCATCAACAAGACCTGCAGCTGTTACGAATCTAACAAAAGTGTGAGCTTTAGTTTCTGACAGAGTGAAGTCTGTTTTTATAGAAAGAATAAAAAAAATGAAAATAATAAAAAATAACACAGAAAGGTAAATTTCTCAAAACTGTATTAATCCTGGTGACAAAGCGTTCCAGCAGCCCCTGGTGAGGTCGACTGAAGTGACTTTAGTGAGAGTCGGTTCTGATGGGTCAGTGTAGACAGCCGTGAGGTGACTGACAGCTAAAAACTCTCCTGCTCGTCTGTGATGGAATGTTTCTGAGTGCTTTTACCATGAAAGTGTTTTGTGGCTTTTCTCTGGTCTGTCCCTCAGTCCCAGATTGCAGTGTGCAGTCATAACACCATCAGGGCTAATGGCTTCCGCCCGGTCTGACACTTCTTAAAGCTGACAGGATGCCACAGAGCACAGAGAAAGAAGACCAGTATAAAAGAGAGAGTTCAAAACTGAAGATTCTGTCAACGTCACCCTCATGTCCGTTCTCCTGAAGACTGAAGATGCTGAGTAGAGTTTAGTAGAAAGTAGAACGATTTAGTAGAAAGATGCTGAATAGAATGAGTACATTTTGTGAGACTTTTACGAACAACATAGGACAGTATAAAGCACAGTACACTTTCATTGAATGAAAAGAGCCCCTCCAGTCAGATACTGAAGTGTGTTTGGATGGCAATTAAGAATTGAACAACTCTTCGTTTGTTAATTGTCCCTTTAGGTGTGCATATCAATCAGCACTCATTAGTGTTTTGTGGGACGGCTCTCGTTTGGTGGAAATACCTTTGACCGTCCTGAGGGCTGAATTTATTTATAGGTATTGGGCTCTCGGGTGACCTGACAGGCAGCTATTTACTGTGTTTATCCAGCGTGTCTGTCTGCTATCCAGCGCGTTTGACGGCCGTCCTGTGAAACCAAGAGTCACCAATCAGTGTAATGTCAGTGTAAACATACGCTGTAACCCTGCGGCGGGGTCGTGCTCGTACCGGGAGCAGGCTGTGTGTCCGTGCTAGAAAGAGTAAATTCTCTAGGGGTGGTTCTCCGCTTCACTGGCTTTTGATAAGGTGCAAAAACCAGGTAAGACATCTGCAGGTCTCTCTTGGACCATTTGGCTGCAGCGTTTGCAATGTGACTGTTTAATGCCCAAAGCTAAAACAGAACCAGTCCTTTTTGGACCGAAGTAATGTAGTGTTTATTTAAGAGGATCAGAACATTATGAAGCTCATGTCTTTGTAGACTTCAGGTCTTGCACAGACAGGCTTAAGTTTAATTCTAAAAATAAACCCAGTCCAGCAGGGCTTTGTTTAATAATGTAACTTTGGGCTAAAAGCCCAAGACATACTCCAGGTGTCTTCACCCACAGCTCTACTGCTCGCTCCAAACACAAGTGCCCCTCCCGCCCCTCACATTGCATTTTTAGGTGTGAACTGGGGTACATTTGGGTCATCAACAGGAGTATCACACTGTGAGTACTGGTGAAAACTTACCTGGTTAACACCTGCTGTACCTACATTTCATTCTCATAACTGTCATGTGTGCGTATATACATAGAACTGAAATCTAAATCTGCCGCTCTCTCTCTCTCTCTCTCTCTCTGTCTTTCTTCACTTTCTCCATTTTCACTCTCTCTCAGAATTTGCTCTGTTGATGATGTTGGGGCTGTTCTGGATCTTTTCTCCGGGGCTGATTTTTCTGCTCGTCGACAGCTTGCTTTGTTTAGGAAAGATTGAGGATTAAAAAGATGCCGAAATGTCACTGCAGACTCTGCCGTAACCGCAGGAAATGCACTTTAGAAAGATCTGACGCATTCGCAAGAAAACATTACTTTTGTTTTGGTTCCTCCTCTTGCTTGCAGAAACATCTGAGCTGCAAATAAATATGTTGCATTTTGAGAGGAGTGTTTGTTTCACAGAAGCAAACAGTGTCATGTTTTGGCCCGTGATGCAGGACTCTGGAGGTAAACAGCATTGCTGACATGCATGTTGGGGCCGGTCGCTATATTGCTGCACAGGGGCCCTGATGCCCGAGTGGAACTCATTCTTTTATCGGCTGCAGTGATTAACAATTTGACGTGTTTCTTGTTGGCTCTGTAGTTACGGCTGTCTGTGTGTGGTGACTGTAAGTAATTGTTTGCATGCAAGCGCGCTGTACCTGCACACACGTGCAGATTTCAGGAGGTGCAGCTACACTGCATGTGGCTTACAGGTTAATGGTAATCAGAAAACTATCGTGGTTTCAATTCAGATTCTAGTTCGTTGGTACACAGCCATAACACGTTAGCTCATGGTGTCAGCGGGGATTGGACTGAGGACTGCTGGGAGATTTCTGTACTGCATTGTACCAAAAAACATCTCTGATCTGCAGGCAAATCTCCCTAAATAATCAATTACTCTGCCACATGCCCACAGAGATGATTACTGTACATCCAGTTAAGTTAATAAGGGCTGAACTCATGGAGTGGGGGGCGGAGTCTAAAGCTGTATTGTAGGTCAGGCAGACGGAACTGAGCTCAGCTGGAGAACTGGAGATCTGCTCGGGGTTTAGAGCTTCTGAACAGCTGGAGGTTAAGCAGCTTTCACCCCCCCCCACACACACACACATTCGTAGGTTTTACTGATCTTGTACACTTCAGAAACCGCAGGGTCTGTTTAAAATCAGGCCGACGTGTGCGAAGGAGCGTGCTTTATTACACTACCCATGTGCATAATAAAGGTTTCCCAGTGGTTATCTCTGTGATTTTATCTTGCGTCTTTTGCATATAACTTCTCAGAATGTCTTTTTCCACAGTATAGATACAGCATGTGACTCTCAATGGCTTTAGGAGCTGTTAATAGTGGTAGATTTGTCATTTTGGGGGTGAATTATTTCTGTAATGTTGTGCAGTTTTGCAATGAGAAACTTTACCCATATTCATAGTGTCAGATGTTTGTTCCCTGCATGCAATTCCAGGTATTCAGAACACATACACACACACAGCTCTGGCAGTGGTCCGTTTGTCACAGAGTCTTTGAGATCCAGCCCTCCACTCAACAGCCAAATATAGTCAACTGAGAGCGGTGCGAGAAAGCGAGAGCACTCTCTCGCCCCTGCTCAACAGCACACACACAACAGGTTTACATATCACAGTCTCTCTGGCTCGGTGTTGTTCCTCTGCAACTGCTTAATGTTCACTTCCGGTTGAAATAATGACTTTTGCTCTCTCTGACTGCTGGTGTGTTTTCAGAGTGTGGTGCGCTGCCTTTGGCATCCAAAGTTGAACCAGATCATTATTGGAACTGGGAGTGGTCAGGCCAAAGTTTACTATGACCCTCAGAAGAGCCACAGGTACACACACTGGCCTCACACACCTATGTCCATCTGCAAATAACCACACATTTGTAAAAGCTGAACCACCCAATTCATGTCCTTTATTTGTGGCAGGGTGGAAAGTAAATGATTCATTCGATTACCTTCATTAGTAGAAGCAAGAACAAAACCTTCTGGGCCCAAATTAAATGTTTGTGTTCACAATAGCTTCCTGTTGAATACACACAAGTTCACATCCCCCTGTGATTGTTTACTCCTCAGAGGTGCAAAATTATGTGTGGTGAAGAGCAAGATGAAGGAGAAGCACGCGGAGACCCTGACGCAAGATTATATAATCACCCGTGAGTACATAATATATATGCTCCAAACACACTCACCTGAGTCGTAGATGTCATGTGACCAATCGCTCCACATTAGAACTCATCTGCTTCAAATTACTGAAAGTTTTGTGATGTATTCTGATGAGAGGTAGTGTGTCATCACAGACAGATTGTTATGAGAAATATCCCAAAACAGAAACAAAACAGAAACTCATAAACTGCCTGTGTAAATAAATGCACACACATGCAGACAGGCGCAGACACTGCATATACACGCAGACACGCGCAGCCCTGCAAGATAAGAGTCTAAAACAACACAGTGATAATATTGCCCTTTACTGCCCTGAGAGGTGCCATCCTGCATTAAATCCTGTCCTACACCCATTAACCAGTCTGTGTGTGTGTGTGTGTGTGTGTGTGTGTGTAAGTGCTTTCCATCGGATTGCTGTGCATCACCCGTGGGGCATGACACCATTAGCGGTTGTCATTCTGTCATCCACGCGTCTGGCATGAGTGTGCCGTCACGCCAGAGCTGCCCGCACACGACCCTCAGCCCTCCCCGAGCGCGTGATCACCTGCTGAGCCCCTCACGCAGCTCTCCGCAGCTGCCCATTAACAGTCATCCACCGTAACACCAGTGCTGATTACTATTTGTCATGTGACTGATGCTGGCGAGGTGATTGGTGGAGCTGAGTCACGTGTCCCACAGATTGGTGGAAAATCTGAGGTGACAGGAAGCAGAACAATGGTCCATTGAGGGGAAAAAAAGGCAGAAATGTCACTGTTAACCTTTTTGCTTAATGTGGCGTGCGCGAGTGGAATTAGCAGAGAACTCCTCGATGGAAAAATCTTTCCTACGCTAAGAGTATCTACTGCGACAAACACACACACACACACACACACACAAAGTGTCTTCGGCCATTTATTTTGGTTGTGTTTGACAAACTGTGAAATGTGGGCACCTTCATCAAAAGTAAATAACAACACATTGTGCATTACAATGCTTAGAGGGTAACCATGACGATTTTCGAGTGTAGTATTCCAGAAAGCGTGTGTATTGTGTGGTTTTACCTCAGTGTTTGTGTGTTTGTATTATTATTAGCTCACGCTCTGCCGATGTTCCGTGAAGCCCGACAGCGCAGCACCAGAAAACAGCTGGAGAAAGACCGTCTGGACCCCATAAAGTCCCACAAACCTGAACCGCCCGTGTCCGGACCAGGTGATGTGCATCTCCCCTGCCTCTGAAACTGTATTTATTGATATGAAATAATCTTTTTGGCAGGTTTGAATGAGACCTCAGAGCTTCTTCCCTGACCACAGGGAGACAAAAGTCATGAAAGATTTGTTCACTCACATCTCAACACGACTCATGTTCTCTCAGAACCTCTGTGTTTAAACAGTGTAAATATGCTTTTCCTGCACGACGGAGGATGTTTGTTAACATTTGTGTGTGAGGGAGGCCCCGGTTTTCCAGAGCTGTCTGTGTTTCCCCAGGGCATTCTGGGAATGTTATGGTGATGTTTGGGGAAGCGTTGTAGTTTTTGTTTATAGCAGTGGGCAGACATGTGTGCAGTTCTGTGTTTGCTGTCTTTTGACCTTCTCTTTTGCTCTTTGAGCAGGTAGGGGTGGGCGTGTGGCCGCTCATGGGGGCACGTTGTCCTCCTTCATCGTGAAGAACATCGCCCTGGACAAAACCGACGACAGCAACCCCCGAGAGGCCATCCTGCGTCATGCTAAAGAGGCTTCGGACAATCCTTACTGGATTGCCCCAGCATATAAAAAGTAAGTAGACAACACGAGAGTCAAATAAACACAAAACCGAATGTCAACAGCTTTATAAAACTGTTACTGTGGAACGATAGTAACACACCTCTAGCTGCGTCCGTGTCACGCGTCGGAAACTCCCTGCACACAGCTTGCAGGCGCAGGTAATGCGTGTGCAGCAGACAAACAGTTCCGGTGAAACCCGAGTGTGTTCAGTGAGGGGTGTCGTGAGGTTTGGGTTACTCCTGTGAGTCACACCTTCAGTGTCACACCTCTGCTGACAGACGCATGAATCTTTAAAGATCTGCACGGGTTCAGAGACTCACATTACAGGTTAGAAGAGATGCTATTCAAGAACACAAAAGCATTTATCTTCCACCAGCCCAGAACATTAATACAGTGTCCCCAGGAAGTGTTCAGAGACTTAAAGCTTTAAGATGTTTGACTTTTGTTGTGTTACATAGCAAAAACCTCCAGTCAAGTGATATTTACTGTTAGCAGGCCCAGTTTAGGCAAAAAAGTGTTAAGTTTGAGGCAATACATGCTGTTTCACAACCTAGTAAGCTGCCTACGGCTTTTCGGGCACCATATGTGAACAAGGGGCAGAACATCAAGGTTTTGAACACTTTAAATTTGCCTGAAGGTGTTTGTGTCTTGTTTTCCCATCATATTACACACTGCGTGACGTGTGCACTGACCTGCGCTGATCACCAGTGAAATATCTCCAGCTCCCAAAAATAGCCTGTCTTCTTACTCTGTGACAAAATGTGTCCAGCTCTTTATATATGACAAAATACTCGAACAAGATCTCAAGCGTGCCAAACTACACCAGATGTGATGAGGAGAGTGATTCTGTGAAAGGTCTGTGGAATTTCAATGGATGGGGAAGTGCTGTTTTTATGTTCTGTGTACAGACAGTTAAAGAGAAACTGAGTTTTACAGACTGCATGCAGAGACATCAGTCTTGGGTTTGTATTTACATTATGGAGGTATGTTTGAGAGTGAAGCAGTAGCTTTCAGTTAGTTACAGTGCTGAAATAAGACACTTATCTGTTCTATATCTTTCTGCTCTCATCTGGAGAGAAACACATGGGTCTGTTTTCTGAGCTGGTGTGTTTGAGTCGAGTTAACATGGTGTGTAACTGTATCCATATCATTAGATGTTATTAGAAGAGAGTCCAGCTCCTCTCATCACTTAATTACTACAGTAATGACACGAGTGACACACCATCATGATCATCTGATGAGACACTTTAATTACTGTCTTCACACACACACACACACACACACAGTCCTGAGCAGGTGGTTTGTAGATTGGGGTCAGTAACATCTTGTGTGTGTGTGATTGTGTTGTCTGTCAGTGAGTGTTTATTCATGTCATCACTGTGTGTCTATTGGCTGTAATGTGTTTAATGTGTGTTTAATGTGTAATCATTGTAATCGCTTGTAAAGAATGACAGTGTTTCAGAAACATCCAGAGCCAATTAACTACTTTATGTGTTACTCACCATCAGACGGTCAGATGAAAAATATTTCCTGTCATTCTTGTGCTGCAAGAGAAATTTTGGGGAAATTATGTTTACAGGTTTTTAATATAAAGTCCATTTTACAGGTACAGTCCTATATCTGTGTGTGTGTGTGTGTGTGTGTGTCTCAACATACACAGCAGATGTTGTGTTTTAATCAGTGAGTGAATGCTGAGCACAAATGAAAGTAGGGAAATGGATTAATCCCACACACACTGTCAATCATTCCTCACGCCATCTCTCTCTCTCTCACTGTCTCTCTCTCACTGTCTCTCTCTCACTGTCTCTCTCACTGTCTCTCTCTCACTGTCTCTCTCTCACTGTCTCTCTCTCACTGTCTCTCTTTCTCTGTCTCTCTCTCACTGTCTCTCTTACTGTCTCTCTCTCTGTCTCTCTCTCACTGTTTCTCTCACTGTCTCTCTCTCTCTGTCTCTCTCTCTCTCTCTCNCACTGTCTCTCTCACTGTCTCTCTCTCACTGTCTCTCTTTCTCTGTCTCTCTCTCTCACTGTCTCTCTTACTGTCTCTCTCTCTGTCTCTCTCTCACTGTTTC
The DNA here is from genome assembly GCA_036877575.1 of Botia almorhae. Lineage (NCBI taxonomy): Eukaryota > Metazoa > Chordata > Actinopteri > Cypriniformes > Botiidae > Botia > Botia almorhae. The sequence goes on from JAZGTJ010007543.1 coordinate 22,287, forward strand.
TCTCACTGTCTCTCTCTCTCTGTCTCTCTCTCACTGTCTCTCTCTCACTCTCTCTCTCTGTTTGGGGCTGATAATAAAGGTGTTTTGTGTGTGGACAGGACGCAGCCAGTGACCGTGTTTGCTGAGGAGGAAGATGAAGATGAGGAGGCCGACAAAGATCAGCCAGAATGGAAGAAACGCAAAATCTAAGGAGGATTTACTGCTCCAGTTTGACTCCAGAGTTTAGAGGAATTAAAATATGATGGAGCTGCTTCCATGTTTATTCTCCACAGTCTGTCAACTGTTGAACTTCAGACTGTAGTTTGTGTGTGTGTTTATAAGTCTGCGTATGAGTATGAGAACGGGAGCAGATTCCTTATTGCCAGATGTTGTTTTTTTT
>JAZGTJ010007544.1:0-22665 GCA_036877575.1 Botia almorhae
TCTCTCATCGCCGAGCAACGGTACAGATAAAGGTGAAACAAATGAAAATAGTTCAACTGTTTCCTGTTTTCCTCTTTGGCTTCTCTGTTGCGCTGCTTTATTTTTTTCTGTGTCCTTGATCTGCACGGGTAAGATTAGTGATCACTGTGGCATTGTTCTATTTATCATTGAGCAGATGTGCCGAGCACTGCTGAGTGGCCCACATCTTCCTCTCTTTCCTCCTCCCTCTTCCTCTAAGTGACAGTCATGAGTGTATTTAAGTAAACAAGACTCATTGCTGATGGATGGGTCAGTGACCAGCTGGTGTGTGTGTGTGAGAGAGAGAGAGACCAGTGGATGTTTTAGCTTAGTTTTAAGCACCAGTTTAACATGCACCTGCAGTTCTTAGGAAACAACCACCACACACACACACACGCTGACATCTGTGGTTTATGAGGACTCTCCATAGCTGTAATGGTTTTTATACTGTACAAACTGTATATTCTATCCCTCACAGGAAACGTTTTTAATTAACCAAAAAAAATCACCATTTCGTATGTTTTGTAAGCGATTTGGTTTGTTTTGTATTTGGTTTGTATATCTATGCACTTATTCACTGTTGCCTCTTATTGTGATTGAAGTTGCTTCCTTGTCCTCATTTGTAAGTCGCTTTGGACGAAAGCGTCAGCTGAATGACTAAATGTAAATGTTTTCTTGGTTTCCTGAATTTATGACTTTTGATCTTGCACTTCTGTTTTTAAACCACACCTGTTTTCTGCTCTCATCGGAATGAACGCCAGTAAAGCTTTCACAGAGAATGAGTCACACAAACTGTACATACAGCAAAATACATCATGCTCATGAAAGATGTTTTTAGAGTGCGTGACGCAATATTGCGACGTGTCCGTGTTGTAACTGTACACTAGTGATTGAAGAAGTTTTTGATGTTGTTGGGAGATTAGGGCCATTAGCTAAACCGTCGCGATCGCAAGGGCTTAGCGAAGAGCGTATCGTCGGTGATGTGTCAGTTATCAGTTACATCTTTTTCAAAGAGGAAAAAGGCGGGAAAACACAATGTTGCTCGCCAGGATAATGAGGTCATTTTGGTTAATCACACAATACTTCCACTTTTCCCCGACCAACATGTAGCTCTCGTGGCGGGATGTGGCTGTATTGTTCTCGCTCAAGTGTGTGTGAGGGAGAGAGAGAGAGAATATAACTACAGCTGGGTGACATCATCATCCCATCATAGAGAAAACCCCTCATTATGCAGTGACTCATCTTATTAGCAGCATTTCAGAAATGCAATACGCGTGGCTTTCGGAAAGGGTATTCGATCATAATGATGCCTACAAGGGCCTTTCAAGCGGTTAAATACACAGATAAACACGCGCACATGCCCGCGCACCTGCACAGGTGGGCGAGTGCCTTCATTTGAAGACTGGTCCACTGAAACCTCTTTCACCACAAGAATAGATGAAAAGGGCCTCACGGCCTCTCCCAGGCTTTTATGAGACTGTTTACAGACAGAAGGTGCACGTGTAAAAAGGAGGTGCGACGGAGGTGTAAACAGGAGCAGACAGGTGCACTGCTGTGACATCAACATGCACATATGAGAATTATATCTGATAAACATTTTCTCATTTTCAACATATTAGATCATCACCGAAACCTTATATGAAGGTATACCTTGTAGTAGGACTGGGTGACGTAGCTAATAAACAATATTTAGCTTTATATGTGTAATAGCCAAACGTTTCAAATAATGAAAATACAGTAAATTGCCATTTTTAAAAAAGGTCTGAACGCTCCTACACGCGCATTGTGGAGCAAGTCTACTGGCACGGTTTTGAGTACACTTAATAGACAAAATCAAAGCATTGCAACCATTGAGAAAATACCAAACCCGTTGTTTCAGAAATAAAAGGAATGTAGATTTCGATATATTAGAATATGTTGCTCATAAGAGTCGATTGTTTCTGAAATCAGATGACTTGCAAAATCTATCTGTAAGAGCAATAATGGTCGGTATGAGCAAGGCTGTGTGTGAAAGAGTGCAAGTACATGCCTAAGCTTGTGAGCATGCGTTGGAATGGCACACAGCAACAGTTTGATACAATGGCATGAAAACAATACGAAATTCTCTGCCTTGTGAAGGTGCTATGATGGTTTGTTGGGCATTTTATGAATGCCTGTGGGCACAGCTGGGTTATCGGAGTTTGGTTTTAAATGAGGATTACTTTAGCCTCAGGCTGTATATGTTTGCACAGGATTATAATTGCGGGTTGTTATAATTGCCAGCAGTGACGCGAACACGCTGTCTAAGACAATGTGTTCCCCGAGACAGCGAGTCTTTGGCCGTAACCATAAAAGAACAAGACGAGTCACGGTAAGACCATCATTACCGTAAGAGCGAACTCCACTTACGGTAATTCCAGACAAGAGCCGGTTCTATATTCAGTGAAAAACGCAAGTCTCTCTAGAATCACGTCTGCATCACTGTTTTTGATGTCGACTGTGCACGGTAGTCATGCATAACCCAGTTTTATCCTAAATTAACTGGGTTTGGTTCAACCACAAGTCAACAGATGAAGGGGTGCGCGAGAAAGACAGAAAACGAAGGTGGAATCCTTCAAGAGAATTCCTTACAGAACGTGTGTGTGTGTGTGTGTGTGTGTTGTTGGCAATAACTGCCCCGCTGGCCGCATGCCTGGTTTGTAATGGCTGGTGCTCTTTAATGGCAGTGAAGCCGGTTGAGTCAGTGAATGAGGACATACATTTACTGTAAATATAATTAAACACGTCAAAGAATCTAAACAGCAAAGCCTCTCCAGCTTCAGTTCATGCACCCTAAGCTGGTGAGGGTTCCTTTGTTTGATGCTTCCTCTGTGTTATGACTACGCATTAATTTTTCAGGCTCTTACACACACACATACACACACACACATTTGTTGTACAGATACACTCACTCACTGTCCAAACTCATAATGTGTGAGGTGCGCGTGTGTATAAGAAATCTCTTCTTAACTCTTATACTTTTCTCATAACACATTGTCTAGTCCCATGATGCTTGAGAAAGCCGAGAGCACGTTTCTGCAACCTGGTTTAAATTAAAATGATCTCTTAAGTAAATTATAATGTCCAACGCGGTTCTTTAAATATTACGTACGCTGTGTAACCGCGCCAGCTTTTCTGAATACGTTCTGGTGGCTCCCTCTGGTGGTTGATGGGCTGAACTGCATGGATGGTTCGTACACAAAATAATTTGATATTGATATTGATTTTAATGGGCAACAGATATAATCTAGTGTTACACGTGAACCACATGACACGATTTTTGGACTTGCGACTTGAGGTTCACACGTTGGGCGTCTCTCAAGTCTGGCAGCCATCCTTTGTGATCTCCGTTTCAAAGCTCTTCAGCTCGGCGCATTTCACCTGCAGCGTGGAGCCACTCCCACATTCTGACGCGGAAGGCCATCGCTCCACCCACGTGTTCTTACCCAGAGTATATACATACCTGAGAGGGGATGAGTGAGTGAATACCACAAACACTACGGCCAATTAAGATCTTCAATGCCGTCGAGCTGCTCACCCATTGGACGTGCTCCCTGCATGCCAGACATCAGTGAACGGGGCGATTATCAAATAATCCTGACCCTCCCTCAAACCGAGCCCTGACCTACAGCTTGCATGTGAGAGGAACGTTCTCCGGTCTGTTTCCTTCAGACCATCTTCTGACCCTACACACACGCAGATGTACGAGTTATTCGGCAGGTTACATTGTTTAGAAACCAGACTGTAGTCTGTTGGGACTTACCCTCCTTAATAATCTGCACAATCTCCATCTCATACTGGTCATAGTGACTCTGGCTGACACTGAGGAGTTTAACCCTGTAAGCTGAGAAGTGAGCGAGATTAGTTCAATGAAGAGATGGTGACATCACACAAGAGACGTGACATCACACGAAAGACGTGACATCACACGAGAGACGTGACATCATACGAGAGACGTGACATCACACGAGAGACAGGACATCACACGAGAGACAGGACATCACACGAGAGACGTGACATCACAAGAGATGTGACATCACATGAGATGTGACATCACAAGAGATGTGACGTCACGTGAGACATGTGATGTCACGTGAGACATGTGACGTCACGTGAGAGACGTGACATCACGTGAGAGACGTGACATCACATGAGAGACGTGACATAAGAGATGTTCACCATGATGTAAGCCATTGCACACAGCTGCCTTCCTCTGCTCTTTACCGACAGACAAGGAGTCAGCTTTCGTTACACAGCAATCACCTGAAAAATATTGTTTTAAACCAGTAAGAATAACCGGAGTTTACTGTAAACATGAATTTACAATGACATCATGTCAACATCATGTGATGACACACGAGACTGACCCTGTGTGCAGCGACACACGTCATCTTTGCAGATCTGATCGAGCTGTTGCTGGTCCTCAGGAGGAGAATAGAATCTGCTGCAGCGTTTATCTGACGGATAAAACACAATCACAATTAGCCATAGAAATCTATTTCAAGTTTGGATTTTTTGGCTCGTTTTTTCTGGTAAAACATTTTTTTAAGATACGTACTTGACTAGTACAGTGAACTATACTGTCTTTTCTCAGAGAAAATGTTTAGTGAGATATAAACAATTTAGTTAGTGGCTAACACAAGAAAAAAACTATAATACTGATTTTCTGATACAGTCAATACTAGATATGGCGAGGAATCCTTCAATGTCTGTCTGTTGGATTTTTCAACTGCTTTTTGTCTGCCTGACAAAAGTATTTCCTTACAACACTAACAGCACATCTCATGTCAGTTTATACTGTATTAAAACTATTACCTCTATGGAATATCCCCACAAAACATGAAAACTCAATGTGTGTGTGTGTACCTTTGTTGTAATACTGGTAAACTGTGACTGTTGAAGGCTGCAGGTGCCCGACTTTAAATTTCTGATGCAGTCTGAATGTAATTGTGTCTGTCTCAGTGCTGGACACCTTCCCAGGAGAATCACACAGAGACAAATATTTAATATTGCCTTTACATACTTGTTAGCAAGAATGAATTATGGGATGGTTGCTAGGTTACCTTAAACAGGTGAATTATTAGGGATCCTCTGTCACTCAGGTTGTCCACCACTTGAAAGTTGTTGATGTATCGGTCCACTGAATTTGTGAGCTATAGAAGCAGCCCAAGTCATTATCACCAAACCAAACAGTAGCGAGCTGTCTGCCTCTATACTGTCTACATAGATAGCTGTCTTCTAAGGGTAGCATCCAAACCCCTACAGAACCTCATAAATAACTGATTTAGTATGTTCTATATCAGGGGTCACCAACACCAATACGGTCGCCCCCAAGGACCACATGAGTCGCCCGCAGGCCTGTTCTAAAAATAGCACAACTCACTAGTGAGCTGTGTCTAAAATTTAATTTATTCTGTTGCTATTGTGATTCTATTAATCACACTTGCATTTATATAGATTTAAAAATGACAATATCTTAAAAATATGTTTATTATACATGAAGTTTAGTTGTTATTTCAGAAGAGTGTATCAAACTGGTAGCCCTACGTATGACTCATGAAGTAGCTCTCAGTTTCAAAAAGGTTGGTGACCCCTGTTCTATATAGACAGCAACGGACTCCAAAAGAATCTGATGTTAGCATGTTGCTAAGCTAACAAACCTATGCTTGAAGTTACCATTTTTTGAAGTCTAATTTTGAAACAATCCAACAGAACAGAAAGTGGTCTCACCAGCTCTAAATCTGAGTTCTCCGGTTCGAAGCCAGTCGGCAGGCCGATATCCAGAATCACCATCCTCGCCTGGTGTCCATCCAGAGCCCTGACAAATAAACAAACGCAAACTGAGAATCATGGGTACACCACGAAACATCTTGCAAGAAGATGTTTAATAGGAAATACATTCCTACCTCACGTTGATATTTAGCCTGTAGGATTTTTCTACATCAGGTGGGGTTTTTTCTAGAACCCAAAATCTTACATTAACATACTTGACCATAATGAAACCAAATGTTTAAATTCACATAGTCTTAAAACTGGATACACACCACCAGTCTCTGCGACAGAGACGTCCAGCTGAAAGCCATTACATGTGCTGTTCTCGTACACTTCAGGAAGCTGGTGATACACGGTCACCACCTGAGATAAAACGAGATCGTATTTAGTATATTTTCTCATTATCTCATTTTCTCACTCTGAGATAGTATGTTCTCATTTTAAATGCATCTTGATTTTAGAATCGAATGCGTTTTTATATATAGACGTTCATTTATGCACCTCCAAGATGCCCCTGCCTTTCCCAGAAGCCACCACTCTGAACTCCTGGTTAAGGGGTACCTGTAGGAGAAGGTGAGCGTAAGAGTTACTTATACTTAAATGTGAACCTGATTTACAACAAGACACAAATGTCACTCCACTGACAGTGAGCTTGTAAGAGACACAATCTATTCTAACGCGCTCACCTTTGAAGTTCGAGCCAAATAAACCATTTTGGGAGTGAAGCTCCAGCGTACATCACTGCGACCGGGCACGCTCAGTTCCACCACCAAATTACGGTCAGAAGGAGATGGTTTCTTTACTAGATACTCAGACAAGGCTTGTAGCACTACCATGGTGGACTGAGGGGTGAACAAGACAGTAAAAATTGACACCACCATTATGGTACCAAATGTGCCTTACACAAATACGAGATCTGATTTAAGCACTGAGTGACGTATCGCTGTGGCTTTACCTGAGTAGAACCGTAGCCTCCCCCGACACCACGCTGCTCATTCAGCCATCGAAAGGGGCCGGCCGCTTCTTCCATGTGACCCCCTTTGATCAGCGCTAACAGCGCGTAGCCTGTAGCTTCCAGCGTGAAGAAACGATTGTTTGAGTCAAGCCAGTAGGTGCCACCTGTTGACAAAAGACAGAAGCAGAACATTTTAAGGGGTGGGCTGTCCAATCCTTTACTGTGCTGTAAAGTTAAGCTTCTAAACCCTAATTGACTCTTCTTATTTATAAAATTGTACAGGGGCTATGAATTCCTGGGTCATGAAACCCTGCTCCAGAACAGGTGCTAATGCTAACTTAACATTTTTAACGTTTGAAGCATGAAAAGGCCATTTGTAAAACTTGGGTAACAAAGGGCTCTTCGAGTACCTGCTGATGCTGACTTTAGCAACATGCTCTTTGTGCAGCCGAGGTTGGATAATGCCAACGCATAGCACGCTATAGCCGCTGTGTACGGTCTCTCCAGACGGGGGAAATGCTCTTGTAGATACATTACTGCTTTTCGGAACTTGTCCTGCAGCAACCAATAAGAGAAAATACAATCAGCACTACAAATAAAACAGGCTGCATACTGCATATTACGCTGCAGTAGCCTTGCGGAACTAAATCTAAATGCGATGACCAAAATGAAGTCGATGAAATGATCATATCTTTATTATCATGATCATATATCATGACAAGCTCTTGTAAATAAGCTTACCATATACCAATCTGGCTATTGTTTAGGATAAGTTTGCAGATTCTAAGTTAAGGGAGGGTTAGGAGTTAGTAAAGGTACATTATAAACGAGTGGAGGCCAGCGACAGACATGCATGTCACAAATGCACGAGTCTGTGCATGATTCGGTACTTGTGCGAGGGCGACAGAGAACGCATCGGTTACCTCCATGTTGACATCAGGGTCCCGGCAGCTCACAGCATTTCTTGCTTCCGCCAAAGCAATCAGCACAAACGCAGTCATGGAGACCCTTGATTCGGGACCCTGCAGGCCTCCCTGTTCACACACAGATCACAAAATAATGCAAAAATAATGTAGCAAAACGTAGCGCCACCGTAATGCTTAGTAAACCTTTGATTTGAATCGTAACTGAAATGTGAGCGGTGATATTTCATTTTAAAGCGCTTAAAATTGTTTTATTCGTTTACTTCTTGCTCTCCTTTTTACCAACCGTCATGCTAGTGGTGTAGACAGGATTGTCCTCCCGGAACGAGCCGTCCGGCTGCTGCTTGTTCTTGAGCAGGTACAGCAGAGGCCCACAAACATGCTTCTCGCTGATGCTAATGTACGAATACGCCATGGAGAAAACCTTCACCACATATGCAGTGATCCTGTGAAATGAACATCAGGAGTCTGTTGTGAAATAGGCTTTCCTGTAGCTCAGTGGTTAGAGCATGGCGTTAACGACGCCAAGGTCATGGGTTCGATCCTAGAGATTGCACATACTCAGTATCAATGTATAGTATAATGCAATGTAAGTCGCTTTGGATAAAAGCGTCTGTCTAAATGTAAATGGTCAATTTTGGTGGTCAGGTTTCTAGAATCGTAAATACCATGTGCTGGTGCCTTCGTTGCGGTAAGGAGGGTACGAATCGTCCTTTTTTTGATAATTAAGTTGATTTTCATAACCTGAAATAAATGCAATTAAAATTTAGTTTCAGAATTTAGCATATCTGAAAGGATGGAAACATTTATGATATACTCATGACCCTTATATAAATATCTCTCTCACCTTTCTGTATGTATTTAATAGCCTCTTGTCTGCGGTTTATTCCCACACTCTCCCACTGTGCACTGCGGTCCAAATAGTGAGTGGCAATGAGGGGCAGAGTGATGCTGGCTAGGTTCTGCTCCACACACCCACCGGGCATGCGGATCAACGTCGCCAGAGAGTCTTCATTAATGGAGTTATCGATGCTGTCAGCCAGCACATCACCTGCACACATAAACGTTACAGGCTGCCTGTTAACATGCTAGTCGCGACGTGCTATAGTAAAGCTCAGAGACGCGAACAAAATAACAAAACATTTTAGGGAAACGCTTTGTAGGGTCGGACGTTGTCATCTACGTTGAACATACACCATTCAAGGTCATTTTGCATTCAAATGAATGAGTATTAGTCCAATAAAATGTCAAACCTCTGACATTAACAAATGTCTGCGGGACAGAGTTTGGCACAACTGCGTCCAGCTGTACGCTGTCCACTTGTACCACCTGTCTTCTGGCTGAAAGAGGGGGGAATATTTACATAATTGTAAGTCATACAAATTTAAGACTCTGCTGAAATACGAAATGAACAAATATGCACCACCAACATTTCTGTCACCAGACTGAACGGCAGAAATAACAATTATTTCATCCCAACACGCTTCCGTTTATCATTATTACACAGCACCACCCCAAATTCACATTAATGGTCAATACTGTTACCACTTTGAACTACCCAGAATTCAACACACTGCGGTGTTTTCATTTTGGTTGTTGTTTAAACTCACCCGTATCTCCTTTCTCATAAGGGTCCAACACAAAGCTCCTCACTTGAATTGTCTGGATACCCTCAACCTAAAAAGACATACATTTCACAGAACACGTAACGTGAACCGAGAAGAACACAGGAAGTATTTTTATAAGCGTGAGAGACGAAGCGCGTGTCGGAGGCTGTTTACCACCACACGTAGATTCTTCTTCACTGCATCCTGCCCCAAGAAGTTGGACGCGATGGCAGTGAGCTGTAAGGGAAGCTCTCCGGTTTTAAGAGGGATGATGGTGTATGAGAGAAGAACAGAAGAGCTGGCCGGTACCGAGACCTTCTGTCTGTGGGCTTCTTGGAATGCCACACTGCATATATCCTCTGTTTTGTCCAGGATCACCAGAACCTGCACGGAGACATTGTTCAGGTTGATAATATTTGGAGGAAGCCTTTCATGTGGCTGTTGAAACAGAATGTTTGTTGTTTTTTTGCAGGAGTGGCTGAATTTTACTTCACATATGTTGTGTTTACCGCATGTTGACGTCACTCATAGTTGCAAAGTTCGGGGCGCAATGATTGGATGTTACATAAGTAGGCGGTCCTATCAGGGGTGCATTAGGGCACCGATGCGTTTACACGCATGCAATGCGGTCGCGTGTTTCTAACTAATTGCAAAATGCAGTTTAAAGATCGGATCATCCTTTGGACCACCTGTATTTTGCTGTGTGCTCTAATCTTGATCAGTTGTCAGGATGCCCATATATGTACTGGCAGGTAGCTGAATTGGTCACATGGGATTTTGGTATTTAAGTGACAGTGTGTAAAATGAACCTCCAGTTTGGAGTTCTTGTAGTTGTGGACAACAGCTTTGACTTCCACGTGTTCATTTCTGGACACTGAATGAGGCAACCGCAGGTCAATGAAGAACGGCTTGTATCCCCGGACGTTATAGGGTTCAGCCACGCAGACACCTGCAAGAGATCGTATTCTGGGTGGTTGAGTTTTCACTGAGTGAAACGACATGAAACGTGTGTGTACCAAACTCACACCAAAAAGTCTGGTTCTCCAAACCTCAGACAAGGAAAGAACTACCTACTGTAAAATGCTAAATAAAGTGATACTGATTCTGCTGACTGGAGCGTTGATGGTTTAGGAAGCAGCGGACAGACGTACAAACAGCACAAGGCCAAGAACAGAGATGTTTACCTGTCTTAGGTGAAGAACTGACGGCTAGAAACCCCCATTGAGTAATGCTGTCAGGAAGGGCAGTATTCACTGTATGTACAGCCAACCTGTGATTAACACACATACTTTAGTAATAAATGTGTTAAGACTCATTTATTGTGAACTGAGAGAACTCACTGCTCCAGGTGTGTGTGTGTGTGTTTACTACTCAGCGATATGGGTTAAATGCAGAGGATACATTTCAAGCATGGGTTACCATATCTGACATATACGAGACCTTTTTGTAGTGCTTTTAGTTTATCCAGGAATAAACCACTTGGCTAAATTGTATAAGTTAGGTTTTAGACTCTAGAGTGTGTGTGTGTTCTTGTTTTGCTACCATTGTGGAGACAATGCAAGTCATTATGTCTATGTGAAGTACCTACGAAGCATAGACACCTAAGGTGTGTGTGATGCATAAGCCATCAAAGTGGTTTACTGGCACACCTTGGCAAGGCATGCTGGGATAGCGTGAAGAGTCACTGTATTCTGTCTCATTCAGAATGGCCCGTGTACAGAGGGGCTTGGCACAGAACACCATGAGTCAAAGGTAAAACTCGTACCCGTCAGTGCTGGTGGGTGTGTCAGGCAGTGTGATTTCCGTCCACAGCCAGGACTCGTAGAACTTGGTGCGGACATAAATGTCCTCTATGTCAAGGTCCTCTTCATCAAACTCTTCTTCTTCTTCTTCCTCCTCCTCCTTTTGGTCTTCCGTCTTTGCACGTTGACCAGGCTGACTCATCATGACTTTCCCAGCCATCGCAATCAATGGAGTTTTTCTCACGTCAAAACCACCGCGAGCTACAACATGGATTTTTTCTCTATGTAGAACTACAACAATAACAGAAAGCTCATATGAATGACACTTTGGATACAAGCATCTGCCGAATGCCTCTTAATCTATTCAATAAGGTGAGGGTTAGTGTTGAGGTCAGCCCAAGTCATGGCGTGCAGGTACTGCTCTTACCATGTTTAAAAGGATCAAATAATACATGAGCCGTGGTGGTTGGAGGAGTGGTTGTCGGGGGAGGGGTGGTCGGCGGGGGCCTGGTGATGTCAACAAGCTCCTCCCCCCGGTACTGTGCGCAGCAGCGGAAGAAAGCTAATACGCAGCTCCAGTCCTCCGTGATGTACCGGGAGCGACGAAGGCACGAGTATGGCATGGGAATGTCCCTCATGCCGTCCATACAGCACCTCTGCAGAAACTTATCGGAGTATTCCTTCTCTGAGCACAGAGGTCACATGGGTGAGCATCATTTTAAATGAGGAACATTCGCTGGACTGTGCGAATACATTCTTGATAGTTGACTTCGTGTTATTCTTGAACCCTTTTCAACATGTTTCAGTGAATTTAAGAATTAGCCTTAAGAATTAACCGCAACGACTTGCAATAAGGTTTGCGTAAAAATTAGCGAACATAGAAGTTAACGAGAAATTAATTAGTTAATTAAGAAACAATAATACTTTTGACCATTTATTAATCTTGGCTTGAAGGTTTTTTAATATTTATAAATAATAATTATAGTTACAGAATTACAGTCTTGTTTACATACAGTAGCCCAAACGTAACAATTTTACCCAAAATATCATGTACACAGACTCACCCATCTGCTGCTTAAGCTGCAGTTTAGCAGCAGAACGTCTTTTTCTGGATCTGCTGGAGCAGCGACCTGTCCGAAACATACCAGAAAACATTAAAGTAATAATTCGGTATCGATTAACTCGCCCTCATGTTGTTGCAAATTTACACTGTTTAATTTTTCAGTGAAATGCAGTAAGTTTGTAGTTCGTAATAACACAGGCTAAAAGTCTCCCTTAAACCTGTCCATACATCTTTGTGTGACGAACAGACGGAATTATTTACTAATAAATTTAATTTCTTAAATCAAACACGCAAGAATCAGCGTAGCTGGAATGCTTGTGGTCATTAACATGATCTCCACAATAAACTCCACAAATAAAATAAATAAGAGCGTACTATGTTTGGGGCAAATAATGACAGAATCTCAGCATGTACTTTTAAATACTAAGTACATCCTAAAATAAATCATTTCTTAAACAGTTTTAAAACGTTAACCATTTCTAGGTACACATTTAGTTTGGACAATCCTGTGCCATTTGTTATTGCTTCACCTTGTTCCACAATTCTGAAACTTTGGAGTATATTTTCCACACAGCATTTATTCAGAAATACAGCCGTGCGCGTGAGACGCACCTTTTCTGTCTTCGGTAGAACCACCAGTGCTGGAATAGAACATCAGTCCCGCATCAGAAAACACACTCATACTGTTACTGCCCCCTCCCGCGGTGCAGCCCATGTCCCCCTCACCCACCACCTCCCACACCTGAGGGAACGAGACGGTCTTAGACACGCTTAAATCAAAGGGCTACGTTTTGAGTTTATTGCACTGTAACAGATGAATGTATTGATGACATCATCGCGTACTCTCTTCTGCGTCAGACGGTTTTTGCTCAGCAGGAAAACGGCATTGTCCACGGCGACCAGGCTGACCTTTGACCCTGGGTCACCTTTGACCTGGAACTGAAAGCTGCTGCCAGGTGGAACGTCTCCTTGTACTTGCCCCGGTCCCACACTGAGCTGAGGAGCCACAAACATTATTGAAACGCCTAATTTTGCATTCATACGAAGGTTTAAAGATTAATTACACCATAAGATTATAAAAAACATGGATCAACATATTTTATCTTTGACATGAAACACTCCATTATCTGTCTAATAATCTTTTATCTCCACAATCTTTGTTAGTAATCTTATTTTTATGATCAAATGGACTCACCGAACCTACGCACCGGTCTTCTACATCCACGAAGACAGAGTCTGACACCACTTCTGCTCTGTATTGCCACGGCAACATGTAGTACCCCACAAAGCGAAATGCAGGAAGCATTTCCGTGGTAACCAGCAGAGGAACGTTTGTGATGTCCTGGCCTTTGATACTCACTCTGCTAGCTTGGATAATTTTCCCCTTACTTAACACCTATAGATACAGCATAGTTAGTATTGATATAGTATTTCATATATTAGAAGTTGACCAATATATTTCTTTAACCGATTAATCGGTACCGATTAATCAATATGTTTACATTATATTCTTTATATTATATTCATATATGTTTTGTAAGCTGGAGGCTTACAAAGTCATATCACATTCATTTTAATTCATTTTGTATGTAATTATTTTGTTACTCTGAGTGGAAATGATCAGCCAATGAACATGTTTATTAGCCTATTTTTCCACCATGGTTATTTTATCGGCAAAATTTACTATTGCCCGTCCTCGACCAGATTAGTCGTTCCCCTCCAAACGCATTCCCCAGTTCTGCACTCACAGCGTACGTCAGATGCTGCACAAGCTTCCTCTGTTCTGGAGATGAAGTGCTGATGTGCATTTTGAGGTTAAGACTGTCCCCCACCCTCACTTTGTTGGTGCCCACTGAGATATACAGGAAGTTCCGTTGATGACTCATAAAAGGGGTGTATGGCTCCACATGCAACTGTTGTACAGCCTGTTGTTCTGCCTTAAGACCATCAACTGCAGTCTCCACCTAAACATGAACCCATAGATTTGGGAAAAGGGAAATTTCCACCCAAAATACTTCCATAAATCCACAGCAAGTGGCTCTTAATTTTGTGCTTGTACGTGTGTGCGAGTGTTGGACGAACTCTTATTATCTGTGGTTGAATAGAAGGCGGCATGTTTAGGGTGACGGTAATGACACCCGTGTTGGCTGTATTGATGGGGCTTTGATGGAGGTTGATTTTAACCGGTATGTTACGGGCTGGAGATCCATCATGGTTACTCGCTGTGACCTACAAATGATAAGATTAAACTTTTATTACGAGCTGCTGTAATAAAATGTTGTAATGTTTTACTTACCCTGTTTTTTTAAAACCTGTATGAATTTCTATTCGTCCATGAACTTTTAAATCAAATTAAACCACTTTTACTGTTACATTTATAACATTACTTTTTCCGAACACTAAAAAGGAACGAGAGCCATTAACGACTGTTAATGTTATTGTTTTTCGTAAACAAAGTAGTCACATGACTGCAGGGCACTTCGAATGCAGTCATGTAGCCTCTTTTATGATGCTTTTTTTGTCCATTTTTGCTTCGTGGCTCCAGCGCTCCAGTCACTATACGCTTTCAGCGTTTGAAAGTAAATTCACAGTCAAAATCAAATTCAGAACATTGTGCGAAATTTCTCTTTGACGGGAGTTTCACAGAAGAAAGTAAGACATACAGGTTACGAAAATTGCAGTCAAATTTGATCAACGTCGTTTTAGGGACGCTGGCGCTTTAAGTAGAAAACGTTGCAGCGGTAGCAAATTACCGTTATGTCAAACGGCAGGCCGGGTTTAAAATACTGAGGTGTGTCCCTAAAGGAAAGCACGTAGGGAGATATCACTATTTTGATCCCAGATTTCTCTGATTCCACGAGGTCACTGCCTACGAAAACAGCAGTCAACAATCATAATGTTATTAAGACATTCAGTAGATGTATTTAAGATGTATTTGTCTGTTATGAGCAATAACAATTGTTGTTCTTTCCTGAGTGAACAATAATCTCCCACCTGTGCTGGTCATAACTGAGGCTTTGACATACACAGATGAGCCCACAAGGCTGCGTATGTCAGGATAAACTCTCTTTATCTCCTCCATGGTTAAAGTCACAATTCCTGCATCCAGCTGCAGTTTTTAAGACAGTTTATGGTACTTAGTTTTACAACTTTGGTAACAACACAGTTTTATGCTTAAGTCACTTACATCATTTAGTTGCTTCATGGACGAGAGTCTCTTCTTCTCACCATTTTTCTCAATACCGAATAGCACATATGCTGTACCCTGCACGGGGGGACCATACAGATACCTAAAGAAAAGAGGGAATATTACTAATAGTGTTTCTATATATCATAATCTGGGTTTATATACATTAGTAATGTATAAAATATATATAAGTATTAAGTAATACGTGTGACTGATTTTTGTCTGGTTTTTGGGTTTAAAAAGACAATACATCCAAAATGAGTCCATAGAAAAATAGAAAGACATTTTGAAAAATGTTGACGCCATTCTTTTCATCATACAATGAGAGTAAATGGTGCCCGAGACTATACAGGCACATTTGGACATGATATTAAGAAACAGAGTAAATGATGACAAACTTTTATCTTTGGGTAAGGTAACTCTTTAAAATAAAATTTCTTTAAAAAAAAATCTGTGGTTGCAAATCACAGAGGTCGCATAAAGCAGAAACCGTGGCATAGTAATTCTACAAAAGTGTCGTTATAAGTCACACTGCTGCTGTTGAAAGAAAAGCATAAATTCAAGTCAATAAACATGATGATTGACGGATCTCAGTCGAATATTGTGACGTTTCAGTAACTACAGACTGGTTGACATACGATGAATCAAAATCTAGACAAAGCTGCATGAATAAACAAACCTGGCGCTGACTTCCACCTCCAGCTTTTCATCGTCTAAGCTGAGGTGAGACTTCTTTGGGGTCAAAGTGACGTTGAACGCCGGCAACACTGGAAACAAGCAGCGATGAAGTTAAGATAGGCCTGCGTTCGTTTGCACTGAGGAAAACGTAACCGATCAAAGCAAAAATGACCGTAAATGTCTTACCGTATTTTTTGACTTCGAACTCTCTGCTGAACGTGTTTTCTTTTCCCTCGTCAAACTTCGCAACGACTTTCCACCTGCCCTCTCTAGAAACATTTTATTACATATCATTCATATTTAGCATTATGTATTATTCTATAACACAAACGAACCGTTAGCGTACTTGGCTACAGTAGACATGATGTAGGTATCTGACAGGATTCCATTGGTTGCTTTGGTTGTACTGTGCACTGCAATACCGTCTGGGTTCTGAAACAGACCACCAATGTATGACATAAAATCTGGAGACATCGCTTCTGATAAATTTGCAGATTATAGCTGCAATCCGCAACGTTTGCCTCTCTATCGTCACCTCTGTTTAAAACATAACACTTCATGTTACTTCAACTGTTATGTTGAAGTCAAATGAAGCCAAACTGATATTTCCCAGGAAACCGGACGCTCAAATTATAAATCATTATAAATGATTGAGTATAAACTCATGATATGATTTAGTATAAACAGTATAAACTCACACGCAAAACAGGGTAAGGTGAGGAGACCGTTTTGAACACTGATCTATCACATACTTGCTCAGTAAATGAAAAAGTTTCGGATTGCAGCCTAAAAAATTCATTTTTAGGTGGCTGAACACAGTCACCTGTATTTCCAGAGATATGGTTTTCTGGAAAGCCTGGAATTCTGTATTCGATACAAAAGCCCTGGAACGGACTGAGAAATCCAAGAGACACAGAGATTAAGATTTAGATTATTTATAATGTTGCAATAAATGGTATGAACAGTTGTAAAAAGTGTGTGAGATTAAGTGTGTGAGATTAAGTGTGTGAGATTAAGTGTGTGAGATTAAGTGTGTGATATTAAGTGTGTGAGATTAAGTGTGTGAGATTAAGTGTGTGAGATTAAGTGTGTGAGATTAAGTGTGTGAGATTAAGTGTGTGAGATTAAGTGTGTGAGATTAAGTGTGTGATATTAAGTGTGTGATATTAAGTGTGTGATATTAAGTGTGTGAGATTAAGTGTGTGACGTTAAGTGTGTGACGTTAAGTGTGTGAGATTAAGTGTGTGAGATTAAGTGTGTGAGATTAAGTGTGTGAGATTAAGTGTGTGACGTTAAGTGTGTGAGATTAAGTGTGTGAGATTAAGTGTGTGAGATTAAGTGTGTGAGATTAAGTGTGTGACGTTAAGTGTGTGACGTTAAGTGTGTGACGTTAAGTGTGTGACGTTAAGTGTGTGACGTTAAGTGTGTGACGTTAAGTGTGTGAGATTAAGTGTGTGAGATTAATTGTGTAAGATTAAGTGTGTAAGATTAAGTGTGTGAGATTACCTGTGTCTCCAGGGTTATAAACAGGTTTATCAGTCTGAACAAATATGTATCCAGCACGGGACGACAACATTATCACTCGCTCAGCTTGATGATAATCGCCAAAGTGAGCGACCAGCTGGACATACTTCACTTTCTTTTCATCCAAATGTAACAGACTTGGATCAATCTAGGAAAAGGACAAGATCTTCTTATGACATTATCTGAGTGACCCAGAGCGGTCTGGTGCTTCAGACAGGTGTAGCTCATTATTTCTTTGTCTCGCCAACAAATCGTACGTATACGTTTTTTTAAACGAAGAATGTGTAAAATAAAAAACTCATTTGGAAAATGTTCTCATTGTGACTCATTTTGCCAACATAGGTCACATTTATACATTTAGCAAAACAGTCACCCTGTGGACAAGCTGTTTCCAAACGAGAACTTCAACCAACAAAGTGTCCATATTTTCAAATATTTCAAGGATCATATATAAAAGCATATTTCAGTATATTCGCATCAGTTTAAAAAGCTGACCTCAATGGTTTTGAGAGCGCTGTAGCTGTTGCGTGCATTGAGGACGACCGAGTCACGCAACAGGACACTCGACGCCGGGTAGTCATTGATGACAATGGAAACTTTCGTGTCCCGGGACAGATTGTGTCCCTCCAGCAGGATGTTCTGTTTTGTTCCGGGCCTCAGCTTTGCTGGAGTTAGTAGAGTAAACCTGATAAACAGCTTTTATAAATTATCAATCTTTAAGGCGTTAGTAAACAAATAAGTAAAATAAATAACTAAGTTAATAAATCTACTTTTTTTGGAATTCCAGCACTGCCCCCTGGAGAGATTCATTGACGACAACACAAATATGTTGTCAAGATTTGATTTTGATATTTATTTTGGTCAACATGTCAAGGCTGTATAGCCATCATGACATTGTAATGAAGTTTTAATAGTCAAGCAGTTCAGCTTTAAAATGTTTAAGTCAATGTGGCATCATAACCAATTTACAGGAAGTCATTTTGTTGTCATGGAAACATACAAATTCACCAAACAGGAAGTGACATCACAGGGGCAACACTTGTAGACCTGCATAACAATAGCTCTGTTCCAATTCAGAGGCTGCACCCTTTAAAGGATGCAGACTTCAAAGGTGAGGACTCGAACTTCAAAGTCTGAAGTTTGAACTGAAATGAAACGATTTATTCTACTATACACAGCAGAAATGTATACCGATGTATACTGATTTTTGAAAGTAACCAAAACTTGTTACTTTTAAAACCCAGACCAACCGGAATATTTAGCACACTGGATTTTCAAGTTAAATCTCTGTGTTTAATAGGAACTAAATACTAAATAAGGCTCTTTTCTGTTACACAGAGATGGTCACATAGAGTTTTCAACTGAATAAATGAACACAGTCTTTCGTGCAGCTCAGTGGTTAGAGCATGGCGTTAACAACGCCAAGGTAATGGGTTCGATCCCAGGTATTGCACATACTCAATGTATAATGATCAATGTGTAGTATAATGCAATATAAGCGTCTGCCAAATGCCCAAATGTAAATGTAAACAGTCGCTTGTGGTCTCTGTATTGATTGGACATGTTTGTGCGATGAGGGCACAGGACAGGAGAAATGTGTTTACTTACGATGGGGATGAGTCGGGTTCCAGATTACTGCAAATACAGATAACACAGTTAGAGAGAAACTCTATCTGAACCGCTATTGGATTTTAACAACAGAGCCAAAGGTAAATTAAGATGTTACCCGCACTTCTATGAAAAACTGCAGGTTTGGTAAAACGTTATACAGGTTATATAACTATATAAACTTTACATATGAATATTTGGTTATGTATAGTTGTGTGTGTGTGTGTGTGTGTGTGTGTATACACACATATGTTTCTGGTAATTAGAAAATTACAATTTTATTAACAAAATATTTTGCAATAGATAATTTGCACAAAATAATGAACATAAATTTACACATTTATGTTTTCCTGACATTTTATCACCCAGTTCTTTAAGAACTATCCCAAGAAACTTCCCGAATTTCCCGTTTATCTATGCTCTTATTTCCTGCTTATGCTTCATTATTTTGTGCAAATTATCTATTGCAAAATATTTTGTTAATAAAATTGTAATTTTCTAATTACCAGAAATTAATATGTTGGCATAAATTAATTTGTCTACAATTATAATTTCAAACAATTAAGCTAACAGCTTCAGATGAAAAAATTGTTAAGATGATTACCAACATACAGTCAATATGCTATATATGTTGTATAAGGTACAAAATGCGTATATACCGTAATCGGACATTGGGGCTCCACACTGTCCTCCTGCTGTTTAATTCACACATCAAAAACATCACGTATAAATTAGAGAAAAGTAGACTTACATGTTATCAACTGACACAGTAACCAGAGATGAATGAAACAGCATATCAGGAAATGTGACATTAAACTAACCGCCTTTGAGGAGAAACCTGGGCATCAGAGATGTGACACATCCACACTGTCCACAACAGCAGAGAAAGAAACCGCATCTTGCTGAATGGACTCCTCACAATGGACTCCTCACCGCCAGCAGCAGGACAGCTGAACTAGCCAATATTTCTCCTCCCACTAAACCAACATGACTATTTTGACTGCAATTTTGTTAAACTTGTGCAATACTGAACAACAAACAGCTGACCTGCACATACGCCACTTAGATATTTTGAAACAGGCAAACATACCAGTTTTCTGGATAGAAAATGGGGTTGCTAGGGAGTTGGTATGCAGTTTTGTGAGCGTTTTAAGTCAGTGTTACATGGTTGCCCACTGGACAAAACCCACCCTCAAGTCTTTGTCTTGATATTTTGGTCACCAGATGTGGCTTCGATCCCTGCTTAAAAACACATGGGACCCTTTTGTCTGTTTTGTTTGCCAGACAAAATTCTGACCGCTTAGAAAAGTGACAGCACATCTACTTAACAACCTGCAGGATATAAGGTACAGTAATGGTGATGCTGCTAAAAAACCAACCAGAACAACCTCAGTAGTAAACAGCAAGAGCAAAAACAAAACCAGACACAGCAAAATCAAACAATCCTTTACTGGAAGCAACGCTGGTACATTATTTACAGCCAAAGTATAACATCCGAGAATTGCGATAAATAGTGACTCACACGTGCTCTCCTGTCAATGGACATTGATCTGTTAGACCTCACTGTTAGGATCAGAGTCTGAGTCACTATAGTCTACAACCAGACATTTTCCAGCACTTGACCCAGTGCTGTTTTCCTCCGCTATCCCACAATGCACCTCTGGGAGTCCAAAATTCTCTGATCTGCCTCCTCCTGTGATGCAGCTGTTAGCGTTTGTGTCCTTGATCTCAAGCACATTATTGGTTTTGTTAGGTTCTCCTCCATCCCCAGCTGCTGGGTTCATGTCAGGAGAGGAGTTAGAGGCCATTGAGTTTGTAGCGCTGTTGTTTTCGGTCCTGCCGCCCTCTGATTTTCGGCGTACCAGGATGTGTGAACTGGCCGCTGTGGAGCTGAGCGCTTTGGCTACGGCTGCTCCTCGTCCCTGCTGGCCTATCTTCTGCAGCAGACTCCCAGCAGCTCCCCCTGCTGCTGAAGATGGGCTGCTGAACCAGGAACGCCATGATATCTGTTGCCTTTTAGTTTGTTGTTTGTCTTCGTATGCTGATAAGATCAAATGTAATTGGTCAGTCATATAAATGACATAAATAAAGGCAACATATAAAGTGCATAACCAATATTAGATTAATTTCAAGTAAATGCAAGTGGCGGTTGCTAGGGTGTTGCCAAAGTGTTGCAATGCAATTGCGAAAGAGTTCTAAGTGGTTTGTAGGTGGTTGACAGGGTGTTACTATGGGGTTGCTGGCACATTTCTAAGCTGTTGCCAGGGTGTTGCTATGTGGTTGCTAAGGTCGATTAATCAATAAATCATTTTAAGCAGACATCAGACTCACAGTCTGGGCACTGAAAAGTGAGCAGCGAGGCTAGTTTTTTATCCTCTTCTTTCTCTGGTAACAAAGGGATGGACAGTCCAGTCCTCAATCGCACAGCATTGTCCATCTCCTCTTGCTCTGCTATCACTTTCTTCTCATTCTGCATGTGCCAGAGGAGAAACAAAAAATAAACAACTAAATTGAAATGAACAATTACTCAGATGAGACCAAATCGAATAGTGTCCCACGTGGAACACACCCTGAACTTCCCACGGAGGGCGCTGTTGAGCTGAAAGTCATCTCTCCAGCCGGCCTGGTGCTCTTGAAGATCAGTGAGAGACGGAATGGCGGCGCGTAACTTCTCTTTATCTTTTCCTCCGTGATCTAATTTAAACATCGCGTCCGTCTCCAGTTTCTCCTTCTCGCTGCGCTCTGATGCGAGGAAGAGGAGTAGATCAGTGGAGGAAAAACAAATAGCCAAATATTTGTGTATATATTAACTTTGCATTAATGCTTGTTAAACAAATAATTGTGATTATGAATTGAATCGCCTTCATTTCATATAACGTTAACTTTTTGTTCGTTAAACCAGCCCACTTGAATTGGGGGCAGTTGTGGCCTACTGGTTAGTGAGTTGGGCTTGTAATCAGATGGTTGCTGGTTCGATTCCAGCACTGGGGGGTAGCAACTGAAGTGCACTTGAGAAAGGCACCCAACCCCTAATTGCTCCCCGGGCGCAGTAATGTGCTGCCCACTCATTCCTCACCGGTGATGGGTCATATTTCGGGTATGGGTTACTATATATGACAAATAGGTCACTTTCACTTTTTTGTATTACTGCTTTTATGCATTTTACTGCATTTCGTATAGTTAATAATTATTGAGTAAACTATGAATGCTGTACCGGTAGTGAGTATCTGCTCATTCTCAGCCATATCCCATCTCTCCTCTTTCCTCTGGGCTCCACTCACGATGACATAATCACAGGTGGCCGGATCGGTCTGCATCTCAATGTAGTTGACGCACAGATGGCACTTCATTCTGAACCTGTGATCACACAAACACCGGTCTGTAGTTTATTCTGGTAGTTTTATTTTGTGGTTTATTCATTTACGTCTGGTAGCCGTCCCACAGAACGTAAACTGCATCATCAAATCGAACTACAAAGACAAGGGTGAACTACAAAGACAAGGGTGAACTACAAAGACAAGGGTGAACTACAAAGACAAGGGTGAACTACAAAGACAAGGGTGAACTACA